>VSMD01069362.1:0-168113 GCA_008750895.1 Mirza zaza
CAGGTTTTCTTTTTTTCTTTTTTTGTTTTTTCACTCTACCATGGAGTTACATAGTTAAGGCTTTTTTTTTAATAGTGGCACCCAATTTTAACTTGCAAATTTACATAATATTTATAAACGCTAGATATCTGTGACAACAAAATAGTAATTTGTTTATCATGAAAATAAAGTCCCAAACTAGTGTTTCTGATAGGTAGGTGGCTTTGCTCCAAGTAGTAATTAAGGGAACCGGGCTCCTACCAACTTGTAACTTTGCTGTATTTGACATGTGGCTTCCAAATTCACAGAAGAAGGATAAAGACCAGGAAAGGTTGCAGGTGGAAGAAGAATCTTTGAACACAGTGTGGAAGTGTCAGATTCAATTCTGCTCACATTCATTTGCATAGATCCCGTTAGCATGGCCACAACCAGTGAAAGGGAAGCCAGGAATGGTCATGTGTCCAGGTGACAGGAAGAAATATGTTTGAAGAGCAGCTAGCTAGTCTTGGACACACATCTCACTATAGATTTATTTTTACTAGTCACCTCCATTAGATAATGAGCTCTTTGGAAAGAGAGCTACATCTTTTTCATCCTTGTACCCCAACAGCTAGCACTCCACCGGAACATGAAAAGTGTTAAGTGCTTAATCAGTGATCGTCATTTATTTGTAAACATGATAACCGTGATAATGGGAATCATAACAATTACTGCAATGTCATCAGTGCTAAGCATGTTTGTGAGAAACCTTTACAGACTAAAATTGTTGTCCTTGCTATATGCTATATAATCGTTCTCACCCACATGATGGAAGGTTAGGTGAAAAACACCCACAAATATTGACTTTTAATATTTTGATTATTTTATTATAAAACAAATTACCAATACAGAAAAGCATACAAAATTTTTGTATTTTAATGAATGGGTATAAGGCAAATGCTCTTGTAACTTCTCCTCATATCCAGAAATAGAATTTTGACAGCCAGCTTCTAAGCCCTTCCATGTGGCCCGCTGAGATCACCAACCCCTCCCTACAGAATAGAGACAACCTTACTTTTTTTTCTTTTTTATTGGATACATAATATTTGTACATATTTATCAGATACATGTGACATTTTGTTGCATTCATAGACTGTGTAGTGATCAAGTTAAGGTATTGGGGTATTCACCACCTTGAGTACTTACCATTTCCATGTGTTGAGAACACTTCAAGTCCTGTCCACTAGCTACTTTGAAATACATTGTTTATAGCCACCCTACTCTGCTATCAAACATTAGAACATATTTCTTCTATTTAACTGTATATTTGTACCTATTAACCAACCTTTCTTGATCCCCTCTCCGGCCCTCACACACCCTTCTCAGCCTGTACTATCTATCTTTCTAATCTCTGCAAAAAGAGAGTAATTCTTTGTAGAAGTATTGAAAGAAATTCTAAAATTCGAGATAAACATTTTTAGCTCCTACATATGATTGAGAATATGTGATGTTTGTCTTTCTGCGTCTGGCTTATTTCAGTTAACATGATGACTTACAGTTTCACTGATGTTGCAAATTACAGGATTTCATTTTGTTATGTTCAAATTGTATATACGAACCACATATTCTTTATCTATCCATCCATTGATAGACAGTTAGGTTGATTCCATATCTTTTCTATTATGAATAGAGGTGCAATAAATATGGGGGTGCAGGTATCCCTTTGATATACTGATTTTCTTTCTTTTGGATAAATATCCAGTAGTGAGATTGCTGAATCATGTGGTAGTTCCATATATAGTTTTGTGAGAAAACTGTATACTGTCTTCCATAGTGGTTGTACTAATTTACATTCCCATCAACAGTATATGAGTTCCCTTTTCTGTGCATCTACACCAGCATCTTTATTTTCGCATCTTTTTAGTCATAGTCATACTAACTGGAGTAAGATGATATCTCATTGTGATTTTGATTTACATTTCTCTGATGATTAATGATGTTGAGCATTCATGTACTTGTTGGTCTTTTGTACGTCTTCTTTTGAGAAATGCCTATTCATTTACTTTGCCCACTTTTTCATGGGATTATGTTTTTACTATTACAGATTTTCTTGAATATTCTGGATAGTAGAGCCTTGTTGAATAAGTAGTTTACAAATATTTTCTCCCACTTAGGTTATGTCTTCACCCTGTTGTTTCCTTTGCTGTGCAGAAACTTTTTAGTTTAATACAGTCCAATCTGTCCATTTTTACTTTTGTTGTGCTTTTGTTGTGCTTTTACTGTGCTTTTGAGGTCCTAGCAATAAAATCTTTGCCCAGACCAATATTATAAAGTATTTCCCTTATGTTTTTCTTCTAGTAGTTTTATAGTTTTATGTCTTACATTTAAGTCTTTAATCTATCTTAAGTTGATTTTTGTATATGGTGAGAAATGGGGCTCCAGTTTCATTCTTCTTTGTATGGGCATCCAGTTTTCTCGGCGCCATTTATTGAAGAGTATCTTCTTTCTCCAATGTAAGTGTTAGGTACCTTTGTTGAAAATCAGTTGACCATAAATATTTGGATTTATGTATGTGTTCTCTGTTCTTTTCCATTGGTTTATGCATCTATTTTTATGCCAATATCACAGTGTTTTGGTTACTGTAACCTTGTAATATATTTTAAAGTCAGGTAGTGTGATGCCTCCAGCTTTGTTCTGGATTGCTTTGGCTATTCAGGGTCATTTTTAGTTCCATTAAAATTTTAGTTTTTTTTTTTCTATTTGGAGAATGTCATTGGTGTTTTGGTAAGGGTTGTATTGAATCTGCAGATCACTTTAAGTAGTATAGACATTTCATAATATTGTGATGCTCTCATTCTTCCTGCTTCAGCTGATATTTTCAGATTGTCTGACATGTTTTCCAAGGAAAATGTAGTGGTTATTTTTTGTTTTTCTATTCTTAGGTATGTCAGATCCCCCATTATTTCTCTTTGCTTTCTCCTATGCCGATGCCAATACAATCCATGCAAACATTGTATCAATTGGTGGCTTATTACCATCTAATATATTTTATTTTGTGGATATGGCTTTTTACTCATTTTTGTTGTAAATGTTATACACTGATATCCGTTTAGGTATGTACTTATTACACATGTTTTTATTGGGGATTTGGAGAAATTCAAAACCTATACCTTTCTACTATAATCTTCTCAAAGTTTATATTAAATAAAAGAATGCATATGTAAATATGCATATATTTATATATTATTTATATTTATACAAAATATGTTCCTGCAGTTTTCTGTATTTTTTTCAATATTATTTTTAGGAGATTCATTCACATGTCCATTTCTTTCTTCCTTTCATCTTTAATACAATATTTCATTGTATTCATTTAATATTAATACATTTTTGTTACTGTTGTCTATTTACTCTCTCTGTTCCATAGAAATTGAAATTGAACTAACACCATCTTTCTTTTCATCACAATCTATTTCATTATTTTATTGAAATCTCACTTTTATAAAAGAACATCAGCTGGTATTTTGAAAAAATATATATAAAAATTCAAGACTCATTTCAGTGAGGCATATCCAGTTTTTACTTGTAGATAGGATGTACTATTTGCATCCTCCCAGTTATATTTTGGAAAGTACTCATGTGATAAATGTTATTGATGCATTCAGTGTCCAAATTAGAATTACTGAAAAGTTGATATCCCTACCACTAATCTGGTTCTAGTTGTACAGGCAAGGAAACCGAGACCCAATGTTATTTTCTAAATATCACACAGCTGGCTCTATATGAAAGGAGCTATGACTGAAAGCTCTTTTAGTGAGGCCACACTGATCTTTCATTCATGAACAGGGTGATATTTGACAACTCACAAACTTCAATCATCAACTTCTTCATCACTTTATTTCTCGTCAGCAAAACTTGATTTGCATTCTAGGTCTGTTGCTTTTTAACAATTGATATTTGAGAAGTGGTATACCATCTGAGCTACAGGTTCATAATCTGTGAAATGAGAATAATAATATCTAGTTAATCTCAGTTTTTAAAGAGTCCCAGTTTATGATAGTGCTGCCTTCCCTGTGAGGCACAACTCTCCTCACGAACTAACTTTAGGCCACAGGTTAGTATCCTAGTTCTTGTCCATACTCTGGAACAAAATTACTTTTCACTAATCATCATATTTTTGTTAGTCAATAGAAAATACAATCATCTTTTCTAACTCCATAGTATGCATTGTGATTTCTAAGAAATCTGAAGGGTTATCACTCCCTGTTTCAATAGCTAAGCTAAAAGACTGATCCATCCCTACATGAACAAATGATGGAACCATAAACTCCTTTCTTTTGAGCTAAAATTTGCTTCCTAATATAGAAATGTCCAAATCACCCTGAATTAAAGAACATGTAGTTATTAAAAGATCTGTGGCTTTATGGCAGCAGGATGGGAAAATAAATGAAATCATTTAGGCAGGATAATACAATGTGTTTTAAAATGCCCTCATTGATATGCAACTGAGGGCCGATAGTGTCATTTAGTACATCTAGTGATATGCCATTTGGGGAGGACTGATTGTGGTGAGTAAGATGCTGTGATGAAGATAGAGCATCAGTAATAAATAGAAGTCTTTAAACTATGTTTGTTTATAACTGCTGGATCAGTTCTGCTAAACTGGCATGGAGTAAGTTGGAAGTATTTTCTAATAAGAAATCATTGAATTGGCAGAATTGAGTAGTTGGAAAGATTACAATTCTGAGATCCAAACAAGATATTATTTTGTTTTAGCACTTTTATTTAGTCAGTACCCTTTCAGATATTTTTCTGTGTATATGTGCATGTAATTACACATACATGCAGATTTTTAGGTTTTTTTTATTTCTACAAATGGGTGTCATATAACATATGCTGTTATAATTTTT
Source organism: Mirza zaza (assembly GCA_008750895.1). Lineage (NCBI taxonomy): Eukaryota > Metazoa > Chordata > Mammalia > Primates > Cheirogaleidae > Mirza > Mirza zaza. The sequence continues at coordinate 4,869 of VSMD01069362.1, forward strand.
TGGCAGTATGAGATTTCTTGCTGTTGCTGTTGTTACAGAACCCCTCCAAACATCCTCAGCCTCTAATCTGCTATTGATACTAAAAGATACTTGGTACAGAACTGAGAAGTTTGAAGGGGTAGAAGGCTCATGTGTGTGTTAATCTGAGTACAGCTTCATTTTGCACTGATTATTTTAGATTTGCTATTCCTTTTATGGATCTTTTTCTTGGGGAAGATTATTTTATTCATTTAACAAACATTTTCTGAGTTCCTATTAAGGATTGATTGTGCTTGTGAGTGCTGAAGATATATTGGAGAATAAAACTGTTTAAGTCACTATTATCATGGAACTTACATTTTAGTAAGGTAGCCAGAAAAAAAATAATAGTCCAGTAAATACATGTACATTATTAGGCTGTGATAAGAGAAAAGGGACTACAACAATTCTAAGCTTTATAGCTGAATTGTTCACTGTCTAGATGAAGAGAAAAAAATATTCTCCTCTTTTAGAAGATTGAGATACTGCCTTGCCAGAAAATTCTAGCAAACTTCCTTCACACCGATCATTAATTGGAATTGAGTCACATGCTGTTCCTGAGGACCTCCTTCGGAGGGAGAGGACGGCATGAGCCAACTGTCTTAGGCCTGCGACACCTGAACCACTCAGTTGAAAAAGACGATCTTACCCCAACTGAGCTGATTAGAGCTCACCCAGAATAGGTGTTAGACTCATTTCTTCTAACCCCCTAAATCCTAGGCTGTGAGAAAATATGGAAGTGATGTGAATAATATTTGTGAGACTATCTCATTGTTCATCTAAATGTGTTTATCAGGATTCCTAAGTTAATATGCACAGAACTACGTTATTCTTTTTAACTGTTAGATATTATCTCATGGTTTTGAATCATGGTAACGTATTTTACTGTTCTCTTCTGATGTATATTTAGATTGTTTTCCCATTATAGTGCTATTATAAACAATGCTGCACAATATATTTTTTTATGTACCTCCTTGTGTTAATATTGAGATTTTCTCAACTGTATAAATGATTGGAATTGTTGAATCGTATTGTATGCACATTTTAAGTGTTTACCAAGTGGGCCAAATTGCCCTACAAAATTACTCTACAAATTAAAGTACTGTCATCAGTGTAGTCCTGTACCTATCACAATATTTGGTATTATTCCTTTGAGTGAATAACATAATTGTTTATTTATTTGTTAATTAATTAATTATTATTGCATTTTCTAGGTTACTAGTGAGATTTAATGTCTTTTCATGAATTGCTGATGATTTGTATTTCCTATGTAAATTAATTACTTATATAATCTATGTTTTTATTCATTCTCTTCTTGTAGACTTGAGATATTTTTGTATACTCTGCATATAAAAAACTACCTAGCAAATAAGCTGCAAATATTTTTATTATTCTCTTACTTTATTTTTCACCTTGTTACAGCATCTTCTTTTTTGTTACATGAGTTTACCATTTAATCTTGATACATTTATGTCTTTTTATTTAATATTTTGTGCTTTATGTTAAAGGCCATCTTTATCCCAATATCAAAAACAAATTATCCTATATTTTCCTTAGTATTTTAAGGGCTTATTTATATACATTGGATCTAACAGAACTAAATGTGTGTGTGTGTGTCTGTGTGTGTGATTTGGGACAGCGGTCCCTGGATTGCGGACAACTAACTGGACTTGTGGCATTCTGTACTCACAGACAGGCTCTCAAGGCTCCCCATAAGGATAATTTATAGTTGAATAATTAAATTAATGATTCTGGGAGTAGTTCTTCTGGGCAGGTAAACCAACTGGCATGGAGTAAGCGGTTCATTGGCACGGCGTCTTTGTGCTAGCAGCTAGTCGTATTGTTTATGCCGTTGCTCACGCACAGCATCACTTCCATCTTTGACTTGGGAGTCTGTGTTTACCTAAGCTTATGACTATGCCGCCAAAGCAAAAGTTCACTGCAAGTCCAGGTGAGCCTGCAACAAAGAGAAAGATGATTAGAATGGAAACGAAAGTAGAAATGATTTAGCATTTGGAGAGACAGGCCAGATGTCACCCATTCCTGCGAAAGCATTGGGCTTTAGTCGTTAGACTATCAGAACAATTATAAAGGATAAAGTGAGAAAAATGGAACATGTATTCAGTGCAGTGCTCTGACAAAAGCAGCACTAGTTTATTATTCAATTTATTATTTATTTATCAATTATCACTAAGCAGCATAGTGAATTAATTATTGGAATGGAAAGGTTATTATTGATTTGGTTAGAAGATGATCAAAATAAGTATAACATTCCTGTTAGCCCAGCATTGACGCAACATTAGTTGATTGTTAATCTTCAATATTTTTTCCTGATATTTATCCTGTCTCCTGTCTCAATTTTTTTGTATGAGTTTGTTTTTATATTCTGTTTGTTTGAATTAAAAGAAAGAGCACAATAGTTTCTGTAACTTATTATTACAGTACAGGGTATCATTAGTATTATTACATTATTACACTGTATCATTACCACACATGAGCCATTATAGTATCATTATTATAATGCACTGTTCATCAGAGATCCGAATTACACACAAATCCAACCTAAAGACTTTCTCAGGAACATATCTCATCCATAAACTGTGGACCACCTGTACTTGGCTTTCCCAAGTAATAAGTAGTTTAAATACATTTTATTGAATAGTTCTTTCTCCACTAATTTAAAATGTCACACTTAATGCAAATAAATTATCACATATTCATGGATTTATTTCTGGATTATGTCTTAAAAATATTTTTGCTCATTCTTGAGTTACTCAAACACTGACCTAATTACTATGGCTTTGAAATATGTTTTTGCAATCTACTCAGTCTGGTGGCCCCATGTGTTTTTCCTTACAAAAATATTATTTCCTATTCTTGTGCATTTTCTATTTCATGTACATTTTCGGAAAAAAAATCTTGAATTCCATGGACCATTCATTTGGGGTTTAGATTGGGATCACATTAATTCAGTGAGATTTGGTGGTATTGTATTATTGAGTTGTCTCACCCAGAAATATATTGTATTTCTATGTTAAGATTTTCTTTTAGATATTTTATTAAATTTGATTAATGTTCTTCAAATTAAAATAATACTTTATCCTGACGTGTTGTCTTTAACTGTTAATATATATGTCCTTTTCTGATTAGCCAACTATGGCTAATACTTTGCAGCCTCATTGGCTCATACATGAAGTCCTTTAGAGAAGAGAGGCTTAGTCAGGACCTAGGTAGCTGCAATCTAGTGGAGGTGGGGGCTACACAGGCAAACAGCAGGTGCCAGCACAATATGACACATTGCCACAGAGGGTAAATCCATAATAATCACCACAAGTAGGTGACCCAGCTTCTGGAAAGGTTTCTTGGGGAAGACAATGCCTGAATTATCAGAGACATGTAAGAATGAGGATTTTCAAAGTAAATTAATTTCACTTACTATAATACACTCCAGTTCCATCCATGTTGTTGCAAATGGTGGGATTTCTTTCTTTTTATGGCTGAATAATGTTCCATTGTGTATGTGTACCACATCTTCCTTCTCAGTTCATCCATTTATGGGCACTTTGGTTGATTCTAAATCTTGCCTGTGGTGAATAGTGTTGGAATAAACATGCACATGCAGTTATCTCATCAATGAGACTGAGAGATTATGTTCTTACCTCCAAATTATGTAGTGTGTAAAAGGCAGATCCAGAAATATGTGGCATAAAACCTGTGTCACTTCTGTGGGACACTCATATTTTCTTTATATTTGTAATCATTGTGGTTTGAAATATAAGTGGCTTAAATAGCCAGTGACTGTATGTACAGTTTTGTTTCTATTCTAATGCCTTCTTGTTAGGGTAGTAAAAGTGAAATTGTATGTCCTTAATTACTTGAGAGCATTTAAGAATGTTTCTCACCTTTAAATATTTCTAAACTTAAAAAAAAAAAAGACATTGCTTCTTCCTGGGCTTAGGGATGAAATTAATTTAACCAGTGAGGAAGACATTTACAGAAACAGAATGAAAATTCCACTTGCCACCAGACCCAACACGTACTTAATTAAGAAGTCAGGAAACAGAATCAGGCATTATAACAATACTGACATTAGGGCTTTAAGGGGGGAAAAAATTGAAACTCCCAGCATTGGCCTATGATGACACATGGTCAGAGAGCATTAATCAGCAACACTTAGGAAAGGTCTATCTCTTTTTCATGTTTAACACCAAAATGGTTGATGAAAACTCCAAATGTCGGCCACGTGATTCTACATCCAATTATGAACAGCTGAGGCTGTCCTGGGGCTTAGTTTAGAGCTTAATCAAAGAAGACTGGTCCATTTAGATGTAAGTCCTGTTACTTGGCGGGAATATTGATTACAGCATATGGAAGAAGAACGGAAGAGTACTGTCTATATTTCTTTATACTGACTCCTCCCAATGCAAGAGTCCTGAGGCACTTAAAGCCAACACATCTTTATTCATCTTGCTTCCGTCAAGGACAAATGAATTCTCTTGCTAGATGGAAGGGGATAAGTAGCCATTTAAACAGAAATTGGCTCATTCACAGCAGAACATTTGGAAAACTAGCTATAGGCAATAAACCTAGAATTGTTTTTTCCAAAACTGCTTCTCTGTGTTAATCAAACTCTTCAAATAGGTTCAGCTTATGCAACTAATACTGGCTAAATATTTGACTACTTGTCTCATATGAAATATTATTAATAAAAACACATAGGAGAAGATGGAAAAATTAAATAATCAATTATTTTTCCTCCTGGGTATCTCATGCATAATTTTAATAATTGATTATTAAGATCTTATTTATTCTTTGACTTTCATAGGTGTAAATAAATTGTTAAGATATGGTGACTTGAATAAATTGTCGAGATCCATAATTCTAACTCTCAACTATATGAAAGGTGCCAGTCTAGACCTACAGGAGTGAGTTGGAAAAAACTAAAATTCAGAGCTCTTAAAGAGTAGAGATATTTAACAATTTTACACAATAGTATCAAGACACTGAACTTTTGAGATACAAGTAACATTTTTCATTTGAGATGTAGCCTTGAAGGGAATCTTTCCAATAAAAATTTCAAAGACTTGACACACAATATTAGATATCAATTCCATGGCATTGAGGAAAAACAGAAAAACTGATTTGAGAGCTACAGTAAATTAAAATAATTCCTGGGCTTAATTAGATAATAGGTAATTTCAAAATTTCATTGTGGAAAATATTACTTCTACTTTATTATGTTTATTTGATTTTAAGATATGATCTATAACATGAAAAATCAATTTTATAGAGTTGGTTTTTTCTAATTTTTAAAAAAGTGGTATAACCCAAATCTCTTTAGAGATGAGCGCACCAAAGAAATAACGTACCTTAGAGTCATGACATAAAAATACAAATGTAACAGGACTAGAATCAAACAAATATACCAGAAAAAATTTACAGTCAGATGAACAATATAAACTACTGGAAACAGAGAAAACAAAAATTTTAAGCAATTGATATAAAATTTCTCAGCGCAGGATAACAGCATTGTTAGTGGAGATAGGCAAGGGAACCAGCAGATCTAGAACACTGGGTCTTGTTTGTACCCTTTATATTTTGCATCACAAAGAACAGTGAGAGCACAGAGCAGGGGCAGGTTTCACAAGCATATCTAAGTTTCTTAACTAAGACAGAACAGAAATTAACAATAAATCACAATTTTTGATATTATAGCCTGTTTTAAATATAGCAGCTGACTCTCAATGTTTCTCAGACAAATCATTACCACAAATGTTACTACCACTGAATAGTAAAGTTACCAATTTAAGAAGCAGCTCAAATCCAAAACAATGGCTGTCATCATTATCTATTCTCGTCACGTTAAATTTGGGGCTTGTGTAAAATCAGTTCCTGAATTCTCTGCCCGAGGTGTTTCACTCCACATAACACGCTTTTTCCTTCAACCTCTGCTTGTGTCTCAGTCTCAACTTCTCTGCGACTGACTCCGTATCTCTTTGAGGTACCCCTCACAATTTTCCAAAGTGAATTTTACAGGTTCCATATAGTCTGGACTTTAAGTTATATGTCTCTAAATGCCTTCCAACGTGGAGAAATTCAAATCACTATTTTTGAAAGACGTGATAACAGACAAAAGTGTGATTTTATTTAATTAAATTGTGCCAAGTTTATAATATATTGTGTATATTCCAAGAGGGAGGAGAAGTCACTGAAGATTATGATAGGGAAGCAGTATGACTGATCCGTGTTTTAACAAAGTAGATCTGGATGTTGTATTGAGAATAGGCTGACAAAAGTGGAATGTGAGACTCCAGCAAGTTGGTGGTTACAGCAAGCCAGGCATTCGTAATGGTGGTGTGGACCACAGGAATAGCTGTGGGAGGAATAAGAAGTCAGTGCAGTCTATACATACTTCGAAGGTAAAGTTGACAGAATTTATTGATGATTTGTAGGTGGAGTGTGAGAGAAAGAGACTGACTACAAGGCTTTTGTCTTGAGCATTAAGTTGTAGTGCCATTAACTGACTTGCAAAAAAATGTAGGAAGGGCAGGTTTGGTGCAGGGTTGTGGGTGGGGGTGGGTATAGCAGGACCTCAGTTTTAGAGAAGCAAAGTGGGTATATTGAGTGAACATTTGGACATAGGGTTTGGAGGTCAGGGCACAAGTGTGAACTGTAGTTATAAATCTGGACATATGAGAATGTAGATTGCAGTTAAAATCATAAGATCACCAAGAGATGAATATAGATAGAAGAGAGGAAAGATACAATTATTCAGTTTTGAATTCCAACACTTAGTGAACAGAGATGAGAAAGAGACTGCAAAGATGTAGCCAGGGACTGGGCGTGGGGAGGATGAGCACATTGTGGTATCCTGGAAATCACATGAATAAAGTGTTTCAAGGGGAAGAGAATGGTAGATACTGTCACATACTGCTACAGAGGAAGTAGCATTACATTCACCACGTGGAGGTCCTGGGCATATTGACAGGCACGGTTTCAGTCAAGTTGTAGGGACTGCTGTCTGGTGCGAGTAGGTTCGATAGAGAATGGAGGCAATTTATACTGATATGCCCTTGAAGAAACTTTTTGGGGAAGGAAGAAGAGAAATGAGGTGGCAACTGCAAGAAGTGTGCTAAAGAGAGGGTTGGGATCCTCCTCCTTACCTGCAGTTTCACCTTCTGAGGATTCTGAGATCTAAACATATTAAATGAAAAATTTCAGAAATAACTCATCGAGTTTGAAATTATGTGCAATTCTGAGTAGCGTAGAGATGAAATCTTATGCTGTCCTACTCCATGCCACCTGCAGCTGAGTCCTCCCTTCGGCTTTTATAGAGCTCCCCGCTTAGGAGGTTTCTCGGTTATCAGGTTACCAGATCAGCTATCTTGGTATTTCAGTGCTTGTGCTCAAGTCACCCTTATTTTACTTAATAATGGCCCCAAAGCACAAAAGTAGTTGTGCATATTTTTTGATATGTTTATGATCTATTTTATTTTTAGTTGTTGTTAATCCATGATTGTGGCTAATTTATAAATTAAACTTTATCATAAAGATGTATGTGTAGGAAAAATGCAGTATATATAGGGTTTGGTATTATCTGTGGCTTTGGGCATCCACTGAGGGTCTTTGGATGTATCCTCCATATATAAGGGGAAGGTATTGTATTTTTTAAAAAATGGGAGCAATGAAAACATGTCTCTGTGCTTCTCCACACTTCTATTATTTTGATATATGTAAATAAAATGGCCTTGCTTTTCCTCTTACCCATTTAACAATCCCTGTGATTAGCTGTGACAGTGATAAATCATGTCTGACCCCTGGTTCCGTTTTAGCATTTGCATCAAATCATTTATATTTCATCAGGTCTCTTGAATTCCAGGTTCCCAAGATATATGCTACTGAAATTTTAATTAACAATTAAATTTTTGCATACTAAAAATAAAAAAGGGTTTTTTTAATGATGAATAGGCGTTAAACATTAATATGAATCTGCCACTTGGATATGAGTACAAAGCTTGCACTTCCTCAAGTGTTATAATCAAATATTCTTCTTCTGAAATAATCTGGTGAGGTTATTTTTAAGAATGGTGCACATATATTCACATAAAATTGGGCATGACTAGGCATAATAGAAGAAATTAATGAAAGGAAAATTTAAGATGGGAATCAGGAGGAAAAAGATATTAATGAGAACTAGTGAATGGTGCAATGATCTCCCAAAAGAAAGTTAAGCAACTCTTTATTTCACGCATATTATACAGAATATGAATGAAAAAGTTTTAGAAGGGACAAACCTTGTCGCTGGCCCCGGGAAGCAGAGCATACTGATTTGATATGTGAATTTAGATAAATTTCCTTTCAAAGTGCCCATGCGTGGCAATTTATAACAAAGTGATAAAAAGTATTTTCAGTGTCTTGCTACTTTCTTTGAAAAAGAATAGTATTTTCTTGAATGTGTTTCATTATCTGTTTTAAACTATAGGTTGAAACATGAAATCCCCAGTGCTAAAAATGAAAAATGGCTGAAGATTCACAATGTTTTATTATTTCACCTCATGCATGGGCTGGTCTCTGTAAGAACACCCTCACCTCCATCCCTGTCTCCAGAGAATCTGCCGGGGGTGTGGAAGACCAATGCCCATGCATACGACCCTGCAGGCTGAGTAGGTGCTCAACTTCCTTGTCCTATTATAAGCATTCTTGTTTGAGCTTCCCTTTTCTCTCAAGCCCATTTTATTAACAGACACCTTGACTCCCTCTTTTGGTATCTGAACTGACTTCACCTCATTAAGATCTCTCTTTCTTTGTTATAAGCCAGACTGCCTGCACTGCCCTTTTCTTAACAGAGGTCAAATGTTCTTCCTCAAAAGGAAAAAAAAAAGGCTGTTTATGGGAAGTTGTTTTAAATTCCATGATGTCAAATTCGAAACCTTTCCCTCTCACCTCAATAGTACTTTATGTAGCTATCATCTACCAATTCATATTATTGTTCCCAAAATATGCATGCATCTACATATGTTCAGCCTATTTTAGAAGTAACAAGTTCCAAATGCAAATATGTATTTAAATGGCCTCTTTTATTCTTCATTGTGGGTCAACTCATTCTAGAAAATCAAAACATGTAGAATGAACCTGGGTAAAATGATGTGTTTCTCTGTCATAACTTTGCAAAATTACCTCTTGGGCCCTTATTATTTTATTCTTTTATATGTCTTTTTAAAGGACATATATAACTCATTTGGGGGGTAAGAAAAACCCAATTCATTTTTCCCCTCTTTAGATAAGCATTTGTTAATATATTTGAGTTCATTATTTTCAAGACCATTTCAATAGATTGAAACACTAATTCTCTGTCAAGTTTTGACTAAAGGCCATGCTAAAGTCAAATCTTATGGACTTGGTGGAATTTCATCACTATTTATTTCAAATCATTAGTTAAGTACATACTATGCACTTATTGACAGGCCTCTGCCACTTGTTGAGACTACAAAAGAGAAGACAATCTGATCGCTAACCTGAAGAAACTTGTCTTTATTGGGGTAAAATGCATGAGAAAAATAATGAAGTTCATGGAAGAAGAATCTTCTTGAAAATTGCTTCTATGAATGAATCAGAATGATACAGAATTTCTAATTAAAATTCCAATTAGAGTTGGTTAGTCTTCAGGAACCCTATGAGAACCTTTTTAAAAAAATAAAAATAGGCAATAAATACAAAGGCTACTTCCAGCTAGCTGGGCATTTTTATGAGTAAGTGTAGTATTCCAGTACCATGCAAACTATTTGCACATCACCCAACTCCAGAAGTTTATGGTAGACCAATGATCTTTCAAAAAATATCTTGTTTTTCCTCATCTCTAATCTGGGGGGAGGTAGAGACAAAATGATCTTTGTAGTTAACAAAGCCCTAAGTTCTAATTATCTGGTGTTCTCCAATTCTCCTATATCAGATTTAATTTTTCTCTGTTGCTTCCCAGAGTAGCAAAGATAATGTCCATGGAAAGTCCTGTGCCTATTGCCTTGAGTTCAAGATGAATCTGTGATTCTGGAAAAGTCATTTAACTTATTTGAGGTTCAGAGATCTCATCTATAACCTGAAAATATACATAACCACCTCTGATCACTGGTTGGGGGATTCAGTTAAGTAGCATTGTTCAAACACCTCCTAAAATATTTAGTTCATGCACCTCATAAACTATTTAGCCAAGTTATGGGGGCCACCTCCTTTATCATCAAATGACACTTTCCACTAGAGTCAATTCCATTTGAAAAAAGCTAATGTGTTTGTTTTATTAAAAAAACAAACAAACAAACAAAAAAAAACAAAAAAACTTCTCCACATCCATGCCAACATTTATTGTTTTAAGACTTTTTGATAAAGGCCATTCTCACTGGAGATACGTGATATCTCATTGTGGTTTTGCTTTGCATTTCCCTGATGATTAGAGATGATGTTGAGCATTTTTTCATGTTTGTTGGCCATTAGTCTATCTTCTTTTGGAAAGTTTCCATTCATTTCCTTTGCCTACTTTTTGATAGGGATGTTTGATGTTTTTCTTGCTGATTTTCCTGATTTCTATATAGATTCTTGTTATTAGCCCTTTATCAGATGTGTAACATTTTCTCCCATTCCGTAGGTTGTCTGTTTCCTCTCTTGATCGTTTCTGGTGAAATAAAAAAAAATAAAATAAAAACTTCTAAATAATCATTTGGGTGATGGGAAGTTGCTGGTCATTACAAAGCCATCAAAGATGGCATTAGACACTTTATTTTACAAACAAGATGTCCTTATGTTTATTAGATAGCCACCTGCTCCCCTAAAATTACTACAATTTTATGGGCCTAAAGCAATGAACATTTACCTCACAATTTCCCATGAGTCAGAAGTCCAGGCACAGTATGGCTCGCTTGGGTTCTCCATTAGGATATAACAAGGTGAAAATCCAGATTTAGACCAACCTACGCTCTTATCTGGAGGTTTTGGGGGAAAATCCACTTTCAGGTTCATCCAGGGTGTGTTCACCTCCACGCAGTTGTGGAACTGATGTCCCGGGACGCTCCCTGGCTGGCTGCTGGCGCAGTGCTGTTCTTAGCTTGGAAAGAATCTTGCTTCTACTTTGAAGGGCTCATGAGATTAGATCAGGCCCATCTAGGAGATCCCTTCTTGCCAAAGGTGAGTGACACTAAGGGAGGGGGAGCATGGAAGCCAATGTTCTGGCTCCCATTGCCATGGCTCAATTTTATAGTTGTTTGTTGACGTGTGTGTGTGGTTGGTTGGACAGTAGGAAGATAATTTGGTTCAAAGAGCCTTTCATTTCAAACTACAGATCCTTGGTGCTAACTTTCTATCTCAGACTTAACAATAACAAAATCTAACAGAAGTTTTGCTTGTCTTTTTTTTAAACAGGATCATTTGTGTTCTTTTCATATCGTGTCAAGAGAGTGTTGTATTTTGTTGTTTATTTATTTGTTTTAACACACTATGATTTGTTGCTAGCCTGTGAGATACAATAAAGGGAGAAATATGTACTTTTACTGATAATGGTTTCAACAGAATTCTCTCCTGATCTTTTAAAATATCATTAATCTTACTTTCCATTATGTTTTGTTGGTAGAAACGGTAACATGCATAGCATTGGGTTGGAGTCCCTTTGAGGAAAAAAACAAACTTTTTTTGAGATTAAGTATTGATAGGTTAGACCATTTTTGTTGCAGTTGAACTGAATACCAAAATGGAAAAATCTTTTCCCTATAATACATGTAAATAAGGAAATTGTGCCTTTATTGTGCCTCTAGCCCTACAGTAGGGGAGCCTAAATATTTAATGAACAAGAAAGATTAGTTTGAAAATGACATTTCCTATCCAGTGAAGGGTCCAAAGCTAAGCACAACTGTTATTTAGTGCAACCAAACATTTGAGAACATCGACAAGAAGTGGCATGCAGGGAGATATTATAAATGGACCATAATTTACCACAAGCAGGTAGTTTTTCTAAGGCAAATGCTTTTGAGGAATGTATTGGATTGTTCCTGATGGCTGTATTTTTGTAATAGTACTTCACAAGGAAAAATAATTCACACAGGCACTCTCCACAACCATGAACAACAGTGTAGAAAACTTCATTCTGTGGGTGGAAGCCAAATTACATTTTCTGGAGTTAAATAGAAACATTCTTCTCTCTGATCAAATTTTAATGAAACAATTCAGAGGAAAACCATCATCTTACTTCAAAAATTGTTTTTACTGAAAATATAATAAATTTCAGCCCTCAGGCACAATCATAGCTTCTCTGCGTGGCTCTTCAGTGCCTGCCGAGGCGAACTGAGGAAGACCTGTGCTCCGCTACTGGCCACAATTCCAAGGTCAAATCCATGTTCCCTGGGCACTGATTAAAGTGCAACCCATAGGTTCTCTTTTAATCAATATAATGATATAAATTTTGGAATGTGGCCAGATTTTTGAAGTCTTGGCTATTTGTCTTCCTTAATTTCCAAGGTACATTTTCTATTTATTATCTCAACCACAATTTAATTCTTCGGGTCACTGGGAAGCTAGTTAGAACCACAGAGCACAGAGCCTTAAGATAGTTGAGGAATCAGCTAGGAAAATCCATTTATGGAGCAGGTGAAGAATGTGAGGTCTGGGGCGGGCCTCACAAACCACTCACTGCCAGCTGGAAGGCCACCAGGGCCAGGAGTTTGGTCAGCACACAGCCAGAGGTGTTTCTGAGAATCTGGCTGCTTAACTTCTTACAAAAGCAGTTAATTCATTTTAGAAGTATGATTTAAGTTTTGAAATGATACATATTCATTATAAAAGAGAAAGACTAAAGTAAAAATCATAGAATATAGAAAATTAAAGGAAGAAAAGCAAAAATCATCCAAATTATTGCTTCAGGAATTACCATCTTTTACATTTGATGGACATTATTTCAGATGTGCTTCTTTGTGTATAATTATCTTTGTTCTCTTCATTAAAAGTACTAATTGTAAGTATTTGAATCTCCTTTGTATTTTATATTTTAAGTTCTCTAAATATTAATTTTATATCTCTACTATTTCTCATTTCTACTATATCTATGTACTGCCCACTGTATTTGTTCTGTTTTTACTTTGTTCCCAGTGATATGAACTCTCAGATTCTTTACACTGCACTCCAACCCCCAGGGTCCCCTTCTTCCACCCTGTGTCTCCCTCACCTGAAAAGCTAGGTCACAGACCAAAGCTAGGTCAAGAATGACCTCACTCACGGTAGCTCCTCCAGTTCTGGGTCTCCTGAGGAATTCTACCATGTCCAGCAAGGCTGTCCCTATTTCTCCTGTCTTGTGAATCTACGCAGATCTAGTCTATTAGTTAAATAGTCAGTGAGTTAACTTTGGAAAAATAATGCTTATTTACATTGCAATCTGAAGTTTGGGATTGTAGCCAGGTAATCATTTGGTTTAGTGGGTTTTTAAAATTTTCATTAATTAACTTTTTGTCCTGAATATTTCAAGAGAAAGAATGAAAACAAAAATACTTCAAATCAACCATCTTTGGGGAGAAGTCACAAAGACATTTTCTTAAGACTTATTTTTCCTGGGATACGTCAAATGAATTAGAATTATGTGGTGGGCCTATGTACTGGTTAGCTTTCGCTTGATTATGCTTTGGTTATCAAGAACCACCACATTTAATTCACTTGTACAAACAAAAGTTTATTTATTTTTCGTCTCAAATTTCCATTATAGTTGGTCTTCATTTTGAAACCCACATTAATATTAAGCTCTCTCTGGAGCTTAATATTATGATAGCACAAAATACTATAGGATTGTTCTTAAAGCTTCTGCTTGCAAGTGGAATGTGACTTTTTTCATAATAATTCATGGACCCAAGAAAGTTACATGATCAAGACTGATGGTAACAGTTTAGGAAGTTAAAAATCCATCCTCAGAGAGAAGCAAAAAATACTTGGGATTGTAATACAATCTAAAACTTTCCATCTTCTTGGTCACAAGTATTCATCTTCTACATGCACATTTTACTCACCACCTCTTGCCAAGGGAAAAACAATCCAACAATGTCATCCAATCACAGGATCAGGCCAGTGTGTCATGATCTTGGTCAGATGTGGTTCTTAGTTATTTATTACTACCCAACCAGCATCAAAGGGAAGTGTAGAGCTAATCTAAGTATATTCACCACATCCATTATAAAAATATGGAAAGCAAGCCACGTGGAAATCACTAGTCCACAGTATTTAGGAAGTCCAGACAAGGAAGTGTTGAGAGATGGTCTTTTTTGCAGTCTACCATCATAATTTTTTCAGCATGTACTACCTGGCCTTAAAACAAGAGTTATGTATTTTACTTTTGTTGTTATTACAGTAGAACTCAACTTCTGGTACTAATTTCTGTATTGGCTTTACTAGTTTGAGCAAAAGTAACAGAACAATACAAAACAAAGCAAAATAAAACAACAACAAAAAATCAGTCCCTTATAAAAATAAATTTATTTATTTCTCATATAACATTTCCATCATTGCTTAGCTACATATATTCTTCATTCTGGGATGTAAACTATAGTACTGCCCTAATCTAGGAAAGATTGATAAGGTAAGAGAGGAAACGACGATTTCTCTATGCAACAGAACCTAAAGCTTCTGCTTAATGTGCTCTATGTTACTTCTATTCATGTTGTTGACCAAAGATAAGTGCATGCTTAAAGATGATTTAATCAAGATGATGAAATATAATCTCTTATTGGAAATTACTATTATAAGAATATCAAGACAATCAAAACATACATGATCTGTGATTATAAATAAAATGAAGTTAGAATAATTGAGCTAAGAAGAAGGGCACAAGTCATATGGACAGAGGGTTTTTTTTTCAATAAGGTATGATAATTATGGCCTTTTCTTGAAATATTCTTTAAGGTTTAAAACATAATACCTTATACATATGTGGGTGGGATTTAGAGTCCATCATTTGAGGGATATTGTTATGCTGTAAACATTACTACCAACTTACTATAATTTGGTAAGGATTTATTATATTTAGTTTTTTTACACTATTCTTTTCTAAAATGTCAACAAGTGTCTTATACTACCAATGATTCCTGGTATGGTGTCCACTTGTGGCTAAGTAGAGTTATTTCATAGCCCACATGCTCATGAACACAAGTACTAAACATCTCTCTGACTCATGTTTCATAGCGAAGAAAGCATATCAATGGAGCATTTTAAACAAGGTAATCTTTACGTTTGTTGTCAGTGCTGTACCTGAAATGAAAAATACTAAAAATAAAAGATGGAAAACATATCAGATGAAGTCTAGCAACAAAATTCTTCAAAAATGAATGAAAATGTTCATAGTGAATAGTAGAATATTTAAAGCATTTAGTTTTCTTTTACGTTAATAGAAGCTAGAAATCATAAAGAAAAAATATAACATAATTTTTTTGTGTCAAATGACATTGTACTAAAATATGTAAAGCAAAAATCGATTGAGATGCCAGGAGAAATCAAGAAGAATACAACACAGTGGAGTGTTTAATTCATAACCTTTAGTTTATGACAAACCAAGAATATAAAATTTAAATATGGTCTCAGAGTATTTGAATACTATAAATAAGATTAAATAAGATAAAGTTTTAAGTTTTGTATTTCAACAAAAATTCATATTTTCTCAAGTGTATGTAGAACTTTCACTGGAAACTTCCCCTCAAGTAACTGCTTATACATTTAAGAAAACCCAGAAATAATACAAGGCGTATTTTATGGCCATTTCCATTAATACCTTTAAATAATACCTAGAATCCAAACACTCTGTCTATTTTCACTCGTTATGCCTCAGTCTGATCCATCATCATCTCTCACCAAGCTCACTCACTGTCTAGTAAAACACCTTCTTGCTTCTGCTCTTACCACCTAAAAGTATATGCACAACACAGCTGACAAGACAGCCCTGTAAAGCATAAACCAGGTCATCTTACCTTTATGTACAAACCCCGCACAAGCCTCCCCATTTCAGTAAAAGTGAGTGCCAGTGTGATCTGCGCAAGGCCTCCAGCAGCGAGCTCTGTCTCCTCTTGGACCCGGTCTACCAGGAGCCCGCTCCTGCTCAGTGTCTCCAGCACTGGCCTTCTGGGTGCTGCTTGAACATACCAGCCTTAAGGTCTCTGTCGTGCTGTTCCTTCTGCCTGAAACACTCTTCTGCTTAGGTAGTTCCCTTTCTTCCATTTTTTAGAAGTTTTACTTAAATTTAAACTTCTCCATGAAGCTTATCATAATCACTTGAATTATCATGGCAAGAAGCAGCCTATACACAGAGATACTTCTATTTGTTTTATTTTTCATTCGTACAGTGCTTGTGACCGGCCAGTATGCTCTGCTGCTTATTTGGTAATTTGTTGTCTACCTCTGCTAGAATCTATGCTCCATGTGGGTATTAATATTTACCTACTCTGTAAAGGATTACAGATCAATTGAAAATTCAATAGTGTACTATTTACCAAATAATATACAAGTGTGATATATAATACATATGGAATACACAGATGTTCTCTGCATTACAATTTTTCCACTTTACAATAGGTTTATTGGGGTATTAAATGCATTTTTTTTTGAGACAGAGTCTCACTTTGTTGCCCGAACTAGAGTGCCGTGGCATCAGCCTAGCTCACAGCAACCTCAAACTCCTGGGCTCAAGCAATCCTGCTGCCTCAGCCTCCCAAGTAGCTGAGATTACAGGCATGCACCACTGCGCCTAATTTTTTTTTTCTATTTTTAGTAAAGATGGGGTCTCACTTTTGCTCATGCTGGTCTTGAACTCCTGAGCTTAAGCAATCCTCATGCCTCGGCCTCCCAGAGTGTTAGGATTACAGGTTTGAGACACTGTGCCGGCCTAAATGCATTTTTGATTTATATTTTTGACTTACAATGAGTTTATCAGGATGTAATTCCCTCATAAGTCAAGGAACATTTGCATAACAAATACTATATATGATATGCCTTGTGTGTATGTATGTGTGTGTGTGTATGTGTGCATCTTAGAGTCAAGTTTATGATCGTAAATGCTTATATTATTTTTAAAAGAACAAAAGTCAAACAATAGTCACTCTTCATTTAAATAATAAGAATAAATATCTATCAAACAAAAAATAAGTAAATATAAAGAGTAGAATTGGAATATTCCTAACACAAAAAATGTTAAATGCCTGAAGTGATGGATACCCCAATTACCCTGATTTGATTAATTCACATTGTATACTTCTATCAAAACATCACATGTATTCTATAAAGATATATAACAATTATGTACCCATAATAACAAAAAATAATTGTTTTAAAAGAAGAAAAAATATTGTAGTGTAAATACTTTAGAACCAATTCTAGCATGTTCTACCTAAAAAGGACATAGAGAACAAAATAAACAAGGGCAACTGAACAGTAAATAATAGTGATATAATTTAGCAATTGAGAGATAACATAAATTAAAGCAGAAAATCAGAAATGTAATAATACCCACTAATAACAAAGATATAGGTATTTTCAAACATTTATGGTGCAAACATAAATTTACAGATTAATATAAGTGTATATATACAAAATGTATTAACTGATGGATATATGGTCTGTTTCTACCATTTAAACATCATGAATAGTGCTGGTATGAACATCCACATACTTACATACATACCTTGTTGAGAACCTGCTTTCAATTCTTTGGAGTGTATTCCTAGGAGTACATGTATTGGATAATAAGATAATTCTATGTTTAACCTTTTGAGACACCACCAAAGTGTTTTCCACAGAAGCTGCACCATTTGACATTTCTAACAGTGATGTGCAAAGGCTCTAATTCCCCCACATCCTCATCAACACTTGTTATTTTATTTTAAAATTTTTTTATTATAGACATACTACTATTGTACAGTGGTACTTCATGGTGGTTTTGATTTTCATTTTGATAAAGAATAAAGATGTTAAGCATCTTTTCATATGTTTCTTGGCCATTTTTCAATTTGGTACTTGTCTTTTTGTTGTTAAGTTGTAAGTTTTTTTATATTCTGAATACTTTATCAGATATGTGATTTGCAATTTTTTCACATTTTATAGGTTTTTTCATTTCCTTGATATCATTTAATGCATAAAAGCATGCAATTTGATAATGTCTAGTTTACTTATTTTTCATTTCAATTCTTGTGTTTTTCATGTCACAGATAAAGATCCATTGCCAACTCCAAGGTCATGAAGACTCATCTTTTCCCCCAAGAGCTTTATGGTTTTACTTCTTATATTCATGTTATTGATCCATTTTTAGTAAATTTTTGTATATGTTGTGATGTAGAAGTCTAACTTCATTTTTTACTTGTGTATAGTCAGTTGTGCCATCACAAATATTTGAAGAGACTATTCTTTCCCTGTTGAATGGTCTTCTCGCCTTTGTCAAAAATCAAATTGGCTCATGGTTTTCTTTAGCACTTTGAGCATGTTTAAGACACTTGACATAAAATATTTGTGTGGCAATTCCAAAGCCTATGCTTCCTTAGGGACAGCTTCTGTTAATTCCATCTGTGAATGGGCTTTAACTTTTGTTGAAAATGTGATATTTTGGATATTATGATACATTACCTCTGCAAATCAGATCCTTTTCCTTCCTTTGGTTTGTTTGTGTAGGCTTTGGTGGCTGTTTGTTTATTTAGCAAACTATGTGAAGTTTTCCCAACTACTTTTAAATATTCTATTCCTTGCTTTGTGGTCTCTGAAATGTCTGTTCCTTTTTGAGAGACAGATATTCTCTTAAGCACTAGGAGCCAGAAAACAAAAACAGAGAGAAAGAAAATGAAGAAATAAATAAGAAATGGAAAGGAAGGGAGGGAGGGAAGGGAGGGAGGGAGAGAAGGAAGGAAGGAAGGAAGGAAGGAAGGAAGGAAGGAAGGAAGGAAGGAAGGAAGGAAGGAAGGAAGGAAGGAAGGAAGGAGAGAGAAAACTAACAAAAAACTTTCAGTCTTCCCAGATTGGCTCTGTGCTGGGGCACTCCTTCAAAGCCTTGCCAGACTGTATACAATTCTGCTTAGCCTTTACTTCCTGTCTGAACTGAGCCTATAAATGATCCAGAGGTGAAAGGCTTAAGGTCTTCTGAGGTCTTTTCTGAACATGTATCCTACCCAGGGCATGTGTGTGGCTTTCTAAATTCCTCAGTATATGTTGGTGCTTTTGAATACCATAATTCCCCAAACAAACTCTTTCTCCATCATTTTCTCCCAGACTTTTGGCATTCTATTGTATGCCTCAACCATAATCTTTTGTCCCAGGCAACTAAGTGTTCTTTGTTCATCTTAATACATAGTCATGCATGACATAGTGCCATTTTGATCAACAGACCCCATATAAGCTATCCTAGGCAATAAAAACAAAATGGGAGGTATCAATTCACCAGACTTCAAACTATACTACAAGGCTATAGCAATTAAAACAGCTTGGATTGGAACAAGAACAGGAACATTGACCAGTGGAACATAACAGAGAACCCAGATATAAAACCATCCTCATATAGTCATCTAATCTTTGACAATGCAGGCAAAAACACACTGGGGAAAAGAATCCTTATTCAATAAATGGTTCTGGGAAAACTGGATAGCCACATGTAGAAGACTGAAATAGGTTCCACACCTTTCACTTCTCACAAAAATGAACTCATGCTGGGTAACAGACTTAAACCTAAGGTGTGAAACTATTAAAATTCTAGAGGAAAATATTGGAAATAACTCTTCTAAACCCTGGCCTAGGCAAAGAATTTATGAAGAAGACCCCAAAGGCAATCACAGCATCAACATAAATAAATAAATGGGACCTGATCAAATTAAAAAGCTTCTGCACAGCCAAAGAAACTGTCAAGAGAGCGAATAGACAATCCACAGAATGGGAGAAAATTTTCACAAGCTACACATTTGACAAAGGGCTGATAACTAGTATCTATTTAGAACTCAGGAAAATCAGCAAGAAAAAAATCAAACAACTCTATCAAAAAGTGGGCAAAGGACATGAGCAGAAACTTTCCAAAAGAAGACAGAATAATGGCCAATGAACATATGAAAAAATGCTCAACATCTCTAATCATCAAGGAAATGCAAATCAAAACCACAATGAGATATTATTTATCTCCAGTGAGAATGGCCTTTATTAAAAAGTCCCAAAACTATAAATGTTGGCATGGATGGGGAGAGATAGGAACACTCCTACATTGCTGGTGGGACTGCAAACTAGTTCAACCTCTGTGGAAAGCAATATGGAGACACCTTGAAGCAATACAAGTAGATCTACCATTTGATCCAGCAATCCCATTACTGGGCATCTACCCAAAAGAACAAAGGACACTCTACAATAAAAACACCTGCACTTGAATGTTTATAGCAGCACAATTCACAATTGCAAAGCTGTGGAAACAACCCAAGTGCCCATCAATATATGAGTGGATTAATAAAATGTGATGTATGTATACCATGGAGTGCTATTCAGCTATAAGAAACAATGGTGATATAGCACCTCTTGTATTTCCCTGTGTAGAGCTGGAACCCATTATACTAAATGAAGTATCTCAAGAATGGAAAAATAAGCAACACATGTCTTCACCAGCAAATTGCTATTAACTGATCAACACCTAAGTGGACATATAGAAATAACATTTATCGGGTGTCAGTAGGGGGAGGGGGGAGGAGGGGATGGGTATATCCATACACAATGAGTGTGATGTGCTCCATCTCAGGGATAGACACGCTTGAAGCTCTGACTCCAGGGGCGAAGGGGTGGAAAGGCAACACACGTAACCTGAACATTTGTACCCCCATAATATGCTGAAATAATAAACAAACAGATCCCATATAAAACAGTGGTCCCCTAAGATTATAATTTAGCTGGAAAATTCCTATTACTCAGTGACATTGTGGCCATTGTAAAGTCATAGCACAACACATTACTCACATGTTTGATGTGATGCTGTTGTAAATAAACTTATTGTACTGCCAGTACAATAAAAGCATATACAATTATGTATAGAACATAATATTTAATAATAATAATAGATGACTATGTTACTGGTTTATGTATTTATTATACCATATTTTTATCATTATTTTAGCATGTACTCCTTCTGCTTATAAAAGATAGTTAACTATAAAATAGCCTCAGGTAGTTCATTCAGGAGGTTTTTATGAAGAAAGCATGTTATCATAGGAGATGACAGCTCCATGTGTGCTATCACCTCTGAAGACCTTGCAGTGGGACAAGATGTGGAGGTTGAAGACAGTGATATTGATAATCCTGACCCTTTGTAGTCCTAGGTTAATATGTGTGTTTATGTCTCAGTTTTTAACAAAAAAAGTTTAAAAAGTAATATATATGTATAAATTTTTAAAATAGAAAAAAGTTTGTAGAGTAAGAATATAAAGAAAATATTTTTTGTATAGCTGTAAACTGTTTTAGTGTTATAAGCTAAATGTTATAAAATAGTCAAACAATTTTTAAAATCTTAAAAATTAATAATGTAAAAAAGTTATACTAAGCTTAGCTTAATTTTTTATTGGAGGCCAAAAAATATTTTTATCAAGTTAGTGTAGCCTAAGTGTACAGTGTTTATAAAACCTACACTAGTGTACAACAACGTTGGAGGCCTTCACAGTCACTCACCTTTCACCCACTGACTCCCTCAGAGCAACTTTCAGCCCTGCAAGCTCCATTCATTGTGAGTCCCCCATACAGATATACAATTTTTTATCTTTTATACTGTAATTTCACTGTACCTGTTCTAGGTTTGGATACACAAATACTTACCATTGTGTTACAATTGGCTATAGTATTCAGTACTGTAATGGGCTCTACAGTTTGTAGCCTAGGAGCAATAGGCTATACACTTAGTCTAGGTGGGCAGTAGGCTGTGCCAGCTAGGTCTGTTTACATATACTCTATGATGTTTGTACAATGGTGAAGTCCCCAATGACATATTTCTGAGAAGATATCCCCTTTGTTAAGCAAGACATAATTTATATTTTCAAGTAAATCCTGTTGCTGCTCTACCCAGAATGAGTACTAAATTTTGTAGAACAGAAGTGAGTACCTGTGTCAATCTTTCAGAAATACTCAGGTTAAAATAGAAAAAGAAAATCCCAATTCCTTGCAAATAAGATCAACTTTGCTCCATCTAGAACTAGGGAGCTGAGTCCCACACTGCAAATGTGGGCTATCCTTTTTAAAACCACTGGGAACCTGGGAGACAGCAGGGTAAAACCACAAAAATGCAACAAAATGTTCCTACCATTTTAAAGTTACCTTTTCCTTGATTCAACATTCTCTTGGGTGGTATAAACCTTTGTTTTCTAGCCTTGTAACAAAGTTGATTTCAATAGTTTAAAAGCTTCTGTATAGCCAAGGAAACAATTATTAGAGCAAACAGATAACCTACAGAATGGGAGAAAATATTTGTATGCTATACATTTGATAAAGGGCTGATAACTAGAATCTATAAAGAATTCAGGAAAATCAGCAAGAAAAAAATTAAACCCCATTAAAAAGTTGGTATAGACATAAAAAAATTTTTTTCAAAAGAAGATAGACCAATGGCCAACAAACCTATGAAAAAATGTTCAACGTCTCTAATTATCAAGGAAATGCAAATCAAAACCACAATGAAATATCATTTAACTCTAGTGAGAATGGCTTTTATTAAAAATCCTCCAAACAACAAATGTTGGCATGGATGTGGATATAGGAACTGGGAACTAAAATAAAGTATTAAGGCTCACCCCCACACTGGCTGACTGAATGGACCCCCTGGTGGCCAAAGGAATATCCTAAAATTAAATTGCCTACCAGGAGGAGGGAGGTCAGACACAACTCATCACGCCACCCCCTCCCTTCTTGGGGACATACTTTGTAACCCATTAAGAGACCTAAGGGGATGCAAGACAAACTTGCAAGTGTTCAATTTACACAACAAATATATGTCTGTGGCTTATCTCTGATAATAGCTCCTTATGGTAAAACATTCCAAGCCTTCCACCTATAATCTGTAATCTCTCCCCTCCTTCGAGATGGCCCACCTTTTTGGGCCAAACCAATGTTTGCCTCCCACATATTGATTTACTACTTTACCTGTAACCCCTGACTTCCTGAAATGTATAAAACCAAACTGTAACCCAGCCATAGCGAGTCCACTTGCTCAAGGCTTCTTGGGCATGGTTCTGGGTCACGATCCTCAAATTTGGCTCAGAATAAATCTTTGTAAAATTATTTTACAGAGTTTGGCTCTTTCTTTCTTTAACAGAACACTCATACACTGCAGGTAGGACTGCAATCTAGTACCTCTATGGAAAGTAGTATAGAGATACCTCAAAGAACTAAAAGTGGACCTACGATTTGATCCAGTAATCCCATTACTGGGTATTTAACCAAAGGAAAAAAAAGACATTCTATAAAAAAGACACTTGCACTCAAACGTTTATAGCAGCACAATTCACAATTGCAAAGATGTGGAAACAACCCAAGTGCCCACCATATACATGAATGTATTAATAAAATGTGGTATATGTATACCATGAAGTACTAGTCAGCCCTAAATAATGGCAAACTAATACCTCTTGTATTAACCTGGATGGAGCTGGAGACCATTCTTCTAAGTGAAATATCACAAGAATGGAAAAACAAATAACACATGTATTCACCATCAATTTGGAATTAATCAATCAATACCTATGTGCACATGTGGAAATAACATTCATCAGAAATCAAGCAGGTGGGAGGGGAAATGAGGGAATGGTTAAAATCACACCTAATGAGTACAGTACATACTCTCTGGGGGATGGGCATAGTAAAAAGCAATTTATGTAACCCAATAGTCTGTACCCTTGTAATATTTTGAAATAGATTAAAAATGAATAAGTAATAAAATAAAAAAAATACAAAGTAAAAAAAAAAACAGTTCAGTAATTTAGTACATTTTGAGTTTTATTTGTTAAAATCCTGCAAAAAGCATATTCCCAGATGCTGCACATCTCTAAAAGTTTAATTTGATTTTGATTTGAATATAGTTTTAGTTAAATCAGTTCTTACATTTTAACTATTAATACTTGTTGTAAACTTCAAATATTATGGTTTCAGCAGTAAACAAAGAATAGTTCATGACTTTTTTATTGTTTCTGTGGAAGAATGGACACTTGGAATGCCTACTCCACCATGTTCTCTGACTTCCAGAAGAAATGTTTTTAAATCTCCCTTACCTCCCAGGTTACATCTCTGTTCTCTTCTTTCTCCTTCACATATAATGTTCTAGTTACTTGAAATGTATTTCTCCCACTTTGTCAACTGAAAGGGAATCCATAACCCTACTTCCAGTAAGTGTCCTTTTAATCTCAGTGCTTCTTTCAAACACACCCTTACTAATTTGTATTGTTTTATTTCCAACCACCACCCTATTCAGTAAAGGGTGAGAATTTTGATTAAGAAGTTGTGTGTCATGGTCCATATATTAATTACTAATAAATGCACACTAATTGGAAACTTACTTTGTAGTGGGAATTATGCTCAGTGCTAGTAGCTCAGGATGGACAAAGAAGACCCAGCTCTGCTCTCACGACATGTACACTTGATGTCCTAGCTCCAGCCTGCCAGCTGGCATACTGTAGGTATTTGAAAAAATGGATGAATAGATTAATAGATGTTATATATTTACTTAACTATAATTACCATTTACTGAGCCACTAGAGGTCACTTAATAAATAATGACAATTATCATATCTTTGGTGCTTTATATATATTATCCTATTTAATTGTCAAAAATACTAATATAGGAAGGCATCAGTATATCCATGTTTTACATGGTAAAATTGAGATTTGGATTAAATTTTTAACTATGTTTACTAAGTATCTGAGGCATAAATCTAGGTTTGTCTTTCTAGACTCATTATTTGACATAAAATAACATCATGATTTGTTAAAAAGGCAACTTCCTGTAAACCCTATCATGTTTATTCTAATCATCTATTTCTTAGAGAAAAATGAAAGAAAAAAATTACATTAAATCTTTGAAGAAGCATGTAACTTTTTTGCTTATATATTGAGCATAGACAGGAAACAAAAGGCTAATTTGCATAATACAACCAAATTACATTATCTAATCCTTTCCCCTGCAAATCCTTTACAAATTGTAGAGCTGCATGATAAACCAAAATTGAAAATGAATTTCCACATTAGTTATTGTAATTGTAATTGCTAAGGAAGCCTAATGGAAGCACCTAACATCCATATTTTGTGTATGTCAAATGACATCGCTATAAGGATCTTCTTAATAATTCATTTCCTTAAAATAATCTATGTTAAATGTTACTCTTAGGCTTGAGTCATATGCATTTGGTTTTGCTTTTTCCAAGTTTTAGGATTCTCTCCTTATCTCTTGACTCTCATATTTCCCGTGATTCTCTTATTCTGTTCTTCAATCAGACAAGCCATCTGCACTCCCCTTCTGATGAAGCCTTCAGTGGTAGGCTGAATAACTGGCACCCAATCCTAATCCTCAGGGATAGAGACTTTGCAAAGGGATGTTGCAGGTGTGATGAAGTTAAAGATCTTGATAAGGGGAGCTCGTCCTGGAACACCCTGGTTGTCCCAGTATCATCATTAGAGTCCTTGTAATTGGGAAACAGCAGGAGGAGAGTCAGAAGAGGTGATGTGATGATAAACCGTAGGCTTTGAAGATGGAGGAAGGGGCTACAATGCAAAAAATATGGGTTATCTCTATAAACTGGAAAATGCAAGGGAACAAATTTTCCCCTGAAGCCCACAGAAAAAATAAAGCCCTGCCTACACCTTGGTGTGAGGTAAGACTCACTTTAGACCTTTGACCTTCCAAACTTAATGTAATGTATTTGTATTGTTGTAAACCATTGACTTTGTGGTAATTTATTACAGCAATAAGAGAAAACTATTAGACTCCTCCTCCTTTCCCTTCTCATTATCACGAATGCCATGTCATCTTTCAAGAAAATTTTAAGGAAGTTCTTCTGGAAAGCAACCAGTGACAACAATTTTGATCAAGTTATAGAAAATGGCTCTTTTCAGATCTCAAAAATGATGCATTTAAAAAATATCATAGTGTAAAAGAATGCCTTACAAAAAATTCACTCTACTTCTACACTCTAGATGTGTGGTAGTAGGTTCATTGTTTTCCTCTAGATAGGTGTCTTTCCAAACACCTGTCAAACAACAAGACTATTTTGTAAGATTACCATTAATATCAAGAAAAGTTCATGTATTCTAATGAGCTTAAAAATAAGACACAGCATATAGTTTAGTAATTCAACCAAGAAAGCAAGCTGTGAAAGCCAACAGCAGTTTTGGTCTAAAGGACAAGGGTGTTCTCAAAAGTAAAAGGAAAGTATACAAAACTTTGTGAGGGAAAGAGGATCTGGAACTGTCCAGGCATAACTTTGAAGCTAGAGAATGGTCACATGACTCTGGTTAGATTTTAAAATTATGTGAAATATTATATTTTTAATATTTAAATTGGCTATCAGATGTTGCTTACCATCTGCAAATATAGTTCTGTTTTAATAAACTTTATTTTTCAGAGCAGTATTAGGTTTACAGAAAATTGAACAGGTAGTATGGAGAGTTCCCATATATTCTCTTTCACCCTGTTCCCTTCTTACAGTTTCCTCTGATATAAACATCTCATATTTGTGTGGGACATTGCTCCCAATGGATTAACCCATATTGAGACGTTACTATGAAATAAAGTTATCATTAAGGTTTACTTGTTGGGTTGAACAGTTCATGAATATCTTGACAAAGATGCAAGGTCAAGTATTCACAACTATAGTATCATGTCTACATAATAGCTCCACTGCCCTACAAACCCAGGTTGTTTCTTAAATATACCTATATATTCATAGTGCATATTTCTCTTCCCCTATTCTGTAACTTACAACAAATTATTTTGCTTGGCATATAAGCTCCATATAAGTAAGATGTTACACCAAACTTTCCTTTTCCTCTGTGATTTCCTAAACTTAGTTCTCCCAAAGGCAAAGTTATTTACTCATTGCCTCAAAGATATCTTAGTCTTTCAGGTGACTATACCTTTTCCCAAAAGGAAATGAGTCCCTGTTTTTGTCTATTATTCCTCGTCCATTCATTGGCATTCACTGGTACATCACTGCCATCCACACTGCCTATGCTTTGTGTATTGGTTTAACTCTATTATTAAAGGCTGATTGAGTATTCCCATGGCTCTGGTTGTGAGCACAAAGATCTCCTCAAACAAAGACATATCTTCTCCTTTCAGTATTCGTTTTCACAGTCACATCTTTCATGAAAAGAGAGATCCACTTACAAAGGGTTATCTCATCTATATGCAGACCCTGACAGAACAGATACCTGCTAGTGCTCCCACCCTACAGCATGAAAGCAAAGGAGCCCATGACCCTGGCAGGGTCATTAGAAATCATTGTATCTCCTTTTGATAGAGCACTCACTCTGGGGTGGTTGGTGGGAGATGAGAGGGGGTGGGGGGACAGGAGGTGGTAATGAAATGACTTGGCATTTATAGGGTCATCACTGTGGGCCACTCCCTATCCTCCTATGTGCTATTCAGTGCTCAGAACAACCCTACCAGATTCATTGTCTGTCTCCTTTTACACCAGGTGCTCCCACAGGGTATATCATTTTACAGAGCAACTGTTGAACCAGACTTCACACTGTAGTCTATTTGAATCTAAAGTTTATGTTCTTCCCCTCTGTTAAACATTGCAGTAGTGGAGTGAGAAACAGGGTGCTATTTAATATGCTCAAGGTCTGGTAACTATAAAGTGGTGAAATCTGTCTTGAAAACCAATTTAATGTGACACCAAAACCCATGCTGCTCTTACAAGGGGTTAATTATTTAGGTTTTCTTTTCTACTCAGGAAAGTGTTTTAAAAGTTAATGAAAATTACTTCAAAAACACAACTTCTTATTTCCCTACTGAGTTGCAGTACTATGAAAGAAGAAAATTAAAACTAAAAAACAAACAAAAACAAATAATAATTGGGCTTCCAGTGCCAAAGATCATTAGTGAGTTTATTCATGAGTGTGCTTAGAGCCTGAGCATGCGGCTTCTATTGTTTGCTTTAATTACTCAAGAAACTCACAGATACTTCACATATTCTCTGCTTCATTCAGGTTTGAAATCTAAGCAGAAGAAATGTGATGCTTGCATATTCTATTTTTATTGCCATGATCACTGATCTTTTGGACTAATTTTAAGTTTTCTTATATTTCTGGTTTAACCTTAGTGCAAAATAGAACTATTTCTTTATCACTTTCCTAGCAAAATACTGCCATCTGCTTATTTTCTAAAAAGGTTAACTTTTTTCTTCTTTTTAAAAAATTTCAGAATGTTATGGGGTTACAAACATTTTGGTTACATAAATTGCTTTTGTACCATTTGAGTCAATGTTATATATAAAAACACAAAAGGTTGTGTTTTTTTTGTTTGTTTGTTTTAGGTTTACTAGAGAGCTCAGAACTTAACAGATGTTTCCGTATATTTGACAACTGTACTGCAAACAGATCTGGTTACTGGAACCATTTATGTAATACCACAGTTAGAATTAATATGTCAGTTACTGGCACAGCATGTCCCAAACAATCACTATGGGGAGTTTGTTTTATTTTTTTCCTCAAATGTCAATATGATCAATTACTGATTTTGTTTTTTAATAAATATGTGTGGAATTTCTGACTATGTGGCTTTCACTGTGCTAATTGCCATGGATTTTGTACAGAGGAGCAAATGAAGTTCTACCTGAAAATACAAAATATGTAAACAGACAATAGAAAGCAAAGTGAAAGGGCCACCATGGAGCTGGGCAGAATGCATGGTATGATATTAAGCAAGTTTAGCGTTTATCACTCTGCCCTTCCCAGGGTTAGGTTACCAAAAGGAAAAAAAAAAAGCAAAGATTACTCATAGAATAATCTTAATATGAGAGGGATATAGAAGAGAGGGGAGGGTAGGGGAGGGGAGGGGAGGGGAGGGGAGGGGAGGAAGAAGGAGGGGAGGGGAGGAGAGGAGGGAAGGAGGATTCTGGACTGCTCATTCAGAATCCTGTGAACTTTACTAAGAGACCCCAGACTAAGGCTAATTAAGAATAATAATATGCTTCAGTAGATCTCTACAGTTTTTCCTCATCAACTCTCATGATCTAAGATTTGTTGATCTTCATTGCTATTATATGTCATGAGGTGAAATACACCTTTGTCTTTTTACCCTAGGAGAGGGTAAAACAATTTTTCTGACATTACAAAATTGGTAAGTAAAAATTTTGGATTCAAATTCTGGTTTGTCTTCGAAGCTTTCTCTCCACTTTGCCATGTTTCAAGGTTCAAGATATATTGTAGAAAATAAAACAATCAGACAGTTCAAAACATACCGATGTTTCTCTTCTGATTAATACTTTATTAGATCTGTTAACTAGAATTCTTTAAGGAGAACAATCGTTTAAGTCTGAATGTGCCAATCAATCATCCTAATACTAAAGAAAAGATAACATAAAAAAAGCACACAAAAATAACAATATCTAACAATGATTAAATGCATGCAATTTGCCATGCAAAATAAAACTCTGAGATATTCTTGCTTTATATACAGGAAACAGGCATAGAGAAGTAAACTAACTCAGAGTTGTGATTTGAAACTAATAATCCTGGTGCCTAAACTCACATTCTTCACCACAATGCAATGCTCTACAAACATTTTTATAGGTGCCTACTATGTATGCATTTTTATGATCCATAAGGCAGCTGTGTTTTAAAAATGCTCACTTAAAAAATAAGAATGTTCATCTGCATATAAAATGCCCCATTGCTTCTTCAAAATGTTTATTTCTGCCTATAGGGTCATTTTAGACCTAGTTTTCTGCCTTTTCTCATTTTCTTTGCAAATCTGCATGTATTTGGTTAACAAATCAATCTCCTAAAAGACCTAAAGTCTCTGAGAGCAAAGAAAATTAGAATGGTTTTAGCCTGCAGTCTCTTTTGAGTCATGTTGACACCCTCCAGTCCCTTATCCATGAAAAGGAACAAGACTGGTCCACAGTAAATGTTTCCACATTAAACAAAAAATAATACTCTCTTAAGATGCTCTCACTAAGACAATTCAAGTTTTGACACAATGCAGACTCTTGAAGCAAGCCCTGTCCCACCAGAAGAAGCTCACTAAAAGTGAGAGAAAGAAGGTTCAGTGCCAGGGAAACCGTGGTGTCACTGGGCTGTGGAAAGAGCTGCAGGCGCCACAGTCCAGGGCTGTTGGTTTATTGTGTGGAGTATTCTTTTGTCTCCCCGATGTTTTTTAATGCCTTATAAATAAGGGCTCACAATGTACCAGCCTACATGAATTTTCTCCAGCTGGCCCTGCCCCAGGGAGCTGTGCTTGTAATAAAAGGAATAAAATCAGCATACTTCTTATGTCATTTGGTACAAGTCAGGCCTCATTCTCTAGGCAGAAGAAGAATTTTGAATTACAACTATGCGTAGATATGTTTATTTTATTCTGCTTTAAATTACTTAAATCTCAGGTAAACCAATCATTATGCTTCAATTTGGGTTACACAGAAGAGCTCTGCAAACACTGTGTTCCCATGTTAGGTTGCACTTCAGTATACCCCCATTAGACATTTCGATACTGTGTCTCTTACTTGCCCATTTGCCAAGATAATTCCCTTTTTGTTGGTTGCTTTTAGCTTCCTGTTGATTTCCATTTTACTCTCTTTCTGGTTCTATATTTTAATTTATAATTTCTGTCATGCCTTAGGCTTACATCTGCTTCAACCGAGTCATAAGAAATGTAAGCTCAATAGTTTTATCACATAAAAGAAGGTTTGGACTTTTTCATGACAAGTCCAAGAATACAACCAGTATCAAATACTTTCCAGAAAGTTCATGATTTATATATATTGAAGGATGAGACTACTGAACTCGATTTTTCATTTTTAAGTAAATGTTAAATCAATATCAGCAAATGGTTTTGTGTGTGTGTGTGTGTGAGTGTGTGTGTGCGTGAGTATTTTAGTGGTGAAGACATATAAAATCTATATCTTGGTGGCTGGGGTTGGGTTGGGGGCTATGTTTCAAAGAGTTTGACTAATGTTTTTACAAACAACTTGCTCGGAAATCACAGGTGTTAATCTTTTCAACTCTGCACATTAAATCCCTGTTCATTGGCTACTTCTCATTTTGGTACCTTCGCTCAGAGCAGAGTAGCTGAAGCCAGTCTAAGCCATAGCTGGAAATCATCTTGCCAAAATCGAGAACATTCTGAAAATATTAAAACTGCATTGGATGAGCTCCCGCCCACAAGTACATTTGATGCAGGTAAGGCAATTGCCTGTGGTGTGAAATTGTGTGGCATCAGTCTCTAGAGCCAGAGGTTAATTTATCTGAAAGCTTTAGCTATCTGAGAAGATGTCTCTAAAGAATTAGTGCGACATGCAGTATCTATAGGAATGAATTGATTAAGACATATTTCTTTCAAGTAGTGGAGGAAGGATTACTTATTCATTCTGAACATCACAATCATTGACTATAACAATAGTTTGCTGTATTAAGCATTCAGTCTACACCAGCTACCCTTTTAAGGGCTTTATGTGTATCGATTCATAGAATAGTTTTAATCATCTCAAAAGGTAAGTACTATTATTATTCTTATTTTAAAGATGAAGCAATGGAGGCACACAGTTCCAGCAACTTGCCTAAAATCAAAGAGCTAATGCCCTGGGTATTTGTTTCCAGAGACCACACTGTTGGTGATACATGATCCTGTTCACCCCGCTCATGAATTATGCATATCACCTCCTGAAGGTTTCTTATCCCCTCATTCTAGAACATCAGAAATAATACAATAATAAGAGTTGTGGCCCCCACACACTGAAATAAAATTCTGTTTTCTAGATATTTATTTTAAAGTTGTATCCAAGTATTAAGTGTCTTCTTATATCAGTATCCAGTCGTGGTACCTGAGATCCATAGTGCATATACTAGAATATCCTCTTCTTCCCCTGGCCTGGACAGGCCTCCATCCTGCTTGTTGCTCACACCTCAGTGCCAAGGACTGAAGGTTTTTCCACTGGATCTTGAAAAGCCATCTACTTGCTTCACCTGGTAATCCACAATATAGCTGCAAAATGGTGTGGTGTTCTTGCTCTAGGCAAGCTACCTATTAATTTACCTAAATTTTCAAAACCTTAGTTTCCTTATTTGACCAATGGCAAGAATAATAGTGGTGCCTCCTTCACGTGGTTTTGTGAATATTAATGGAGTTAAAACATGTCAATGATTTTGCACTTGTAATTACATATGTTATTTATTAGAGTAGATATTGTTACATTTCTGTTACCTCATGCAGGAGCAATGGGGAGACATTCAGATTGGAAAGATCAGTTTCTATTTGGAGTCTCAGCTAAAAATAAAGCCTCCATGGCAGAGCTCCTTGGGTTCCCAGCACAGGTGGCTCCTGTGCTGTCTGGGCAATAGTAGGAATGAACACTACCTTACAAATAGCATTGTTGACTTTCTTCAGTAGTTGCTTTAGAAAGAGACCTGAAATCCCATTCCCTAAATATTAACTCCCTGAAGTCATTTTCTGTCTTCCTTTGAGTGTGGAAGTATTAGCATAGTGTCAAGGGAGGGAAATGGGAAAAAGAGAGAAACGACTGCTTTTCCAGGTTTCCTACAAGTGAGATAGGGAAAATAAAGTATTTATTATTTCAAAGTAAGCCAGTTGGGAAGTATTTTCCTGTAAAAGTGGTCCATAAATCTTCATTTTGTTTATTTAAAGTCCTCAAATGTAAAATATTTTCATCACCATTTCCAATTAATTTATATTACTTCTCTCCCTCTCCAATTTTTTCATCCTACTTCCTTTTTATTTAATTTTTTAATTTCAGAATATCACAAGGGTAGAAATGTTTTGTTTACATAAATTGCTTTTGTACAGTTTGAGTCAAAGTTAAAAATGTGTTTATCCACAGTGTGCATTATACCATCGGGTGTGAATTTACCCATCCCCTTTTCCCCTCTCCTGCTTGCTTGATTTCCATTGAATTTTACTACCATCATGGCACATGAGTGTTGATCTATTAGTTTCAATTTAGTAGGGAGTACATGTGTTCTTTTGTTTTTCCATTCCTGCAATATTTAACTTGAAAAGATAATCTCTATTCCGTCCAGGTTGTCACAAAAGGTATTAGTTCATCATTTCTTATGGCTGAGTATATATGTATCCACGGTATACATTTACCACATTTTATCGATCAATTCATGTATTGGTGGGCACTTGGGTTATTTCCACATTTTTGTGATTGTGAATTGTGCTGCTACAAACATTTGGGTGTAAGTGTCCTTTTTATAAAATGTCTTTTATTTTCTTTGGGTAATATCCAGTGGTGGGATTGCTATATCAAATGGTAGGTCTACTTTTAGTTCTTTCAGTTTTCTCCATACTACTTTCCATGGAAGTTGTACTAGTGTGCAGTTCCACCAAAAGTGTGTAAGTGCTCCTTTCTTTCAGAATCCATGCCAGCTTCTGTTGTTTGGGAACTTTTTAACACACAACATCCCTAAGCTCAGTCAGGAAGGAATAGAACTCCTGAGCAGAGCAATACCTAGTATTGAAATTGAAGCAGCAATGAAAAATCTCCCAACAAAAAAAGTCCCAGACCAGTTGGATTCACAGTCAAATTTTACCAGACCTACAAAGAGGAAATGGCACTTATACTGCAGAAATTATTTCATAACATAGAGAACGAAGGACTTGTCCCCATTTCATTCTACAAAGCCAGTATCACCCTGATACCAAAACCAGGAAAGGACACAACAACAACAGAAAACTACAGACCAATATCCTTTATGAATATAGATGCAAACATTCTCAATGAAATCCTAGCAAACTGAATGCGGCTGCATTATCAAAAAAATAATCTACCACTATCAAGTGGACTTCATCCCAGAGCTGCAATGATGGTTCAACATATGCAAATCTATAAATGTGATTTACCACATAAATAGGAGCAAAAACAAAGTCCATATGATCCTCTAAATAGACACAGAAAAAGCATTTGACAAAATTCAGCACCCTTTTATAATAAGAACTCTTAACAAAGTAGGTATAAATGGAACATATCTCAATATTATAAAAGCCATATATGACAAGCCCACAGCCAACACCATACTGAACAGGGAAAAATTGAAAGCACTTCCACTTAGAACTGGAACCAGACAATGTTGCTCACTATATCCATTTCTGTTCAATGTGGTGTTGGAAATCCTTGCCAGCACAATCAGACAAAAGTGGGTAATCGAGGGTATCCAAATGGGGGCAGAAGAGGTCAATCTTTCACTCTTTGCTGACGATATGATATTATATCTAGAAAACCCCAAAGATTCAACCAAGAGACTCCTGGAATTGATAAATAAATTCAGCAAAGTCTCAGGTTAAGAAAATCAATGTACACAAATTAGTAGCATTCCTGTACACCAACAGTCAAGCTGAGAATCAAATCAAATACTCAATATCTTTTGTAATAGCAACAAAGCAAATAAAATACCTAGGAATATATTTAGCAAGGAGGTGAAAGACTTCTGCAGGGAGATTTATGAAACATGGAGGAAGGAAATCATGGAGTACGTAAACAAGTGGAAAACAATGTCATGCTCAAGGATCAGCAGAATAAACGTTAAAATATCTATACTACCAAAAGTGATTTACAGATTCAATGTAACCTCCATTAAAATACCAACATCACTTTTTGCAGATCTAGAAAATATAACTCTATGCTTCTTATGGAACTAGAAAACACCCCAAATAGCCAAAGCAACTTTAAGCAAAAAGAAGAAATTGGGAGACATCACTACCCAAACTTCAAGGCTATAAAAACCAAAGCAGCATGATACTGGTACAAGAAAGGGGACCTAGACCAATGGATCAGAACTGAGAACCCAGATATAAAACCATTCTTATATTGCCATCTGATCTTTGACAAAGCTGACAAAAACAAACACTGGGGAAAAGAATCCCTATTCAATAAATGGTACTGGGAAAATTGGATAGCCACATGCAGAAGACTGCATGTGTTCAAGGGTTGTTCTGGGGGGATTCCTCCCCCTATGAGCAGTTTGGGTGTCAGGGCTGAGTCTATATCTGTTCTAACTAGCTTAGCTGGGACTAGGCACATGGGAATGTCTAGATCCTGATTAGCCACCAGCTTTTACAATAAACAATTAGCCACCAGCTTTTACAAAAGAAGCTTTTACACCAGCTTCTCTTATGAGCATCCCCTATTCCACTTGAGCACTACCAACCAGGAAGCACACTCAGGCCTCAGGTTTCTTGCCAGCATGATCTAGGAAGACCATGCTTCTGCATGGTATAAATTTACATCCCTTATAATCCCCAACAGTCCCCAGAAGCCATCCAAAATTAAAATACTACTTCAAATGTTATGCTTTCTATGAAATGCAGTTTCAGGAGAAACTGGAAAATAAGATTGCTTCTGTGAGTTAAACTTGATAAGGCAAAGCTTGGTGAATATAAATATGGTGTATCCTAACTTATTCTTACCAGGTCAGGGTAATACTTCCCTCTGCTAATTAAATACACTTCTCCAGGAAGCATTATCAGAGGAGTGGATGGTCTCTAATTAACACAGACTAGGAGAATCCCCGGAAACAAAATTTAACTTTGTCCAGGTACCAAGTACAAATATGGAGGATTGAGAATCTTAAACTTGGAGACATGTGCATTTTGAGAAACTTGAGACCCAGTCCCTAGAAAAAAGGTCTCTTGATCTCTCCATAGTAGGAGAAAAATATCCCTTGAAATGATTCACCACCTTTAGACCTGTTTCCCAAGAGTGCCAAGCAATTTTCTCACTACTAAACTGTCTTTAGAGATATCGTGAAGTTTCACAGGAAGAGGGGTGCTTAGAGGGGTTGCACCAATAGGGCATTCACTACATATCACACACTGATCCAAAATTTCTAAAGAGGTGGTCTGGTTTCTGTAGTAAGACTCCCGCATAAACCTATTTATGGGGGATTTGTTGGCAAATATGATTTTTTTAGATGTATCATTGTTTGTAGGCCTCAAATGAACTATATCCATGTGAGACCTAGAGCAAGTCTACTTTATCTCTTAAGTAATCCCTGCAATCATACAAGACATGATTTCTGAACCACCAGGAACTTTCTGCTGCTTAAAAAGTATTTCACCACTGCCTGGCTTAATGACTAGAATTTTGCCATTATACATTACAATTTGGCAGAATCGACTCTTGTCAAGATTATTGACAGGGTAATATGGCATGCTTTGTTCAGTTCAGGCTGAAAGCTGGCTGGTAAAAAAAAGTATTCACTGTGTACTTTGTCTCAATTTGATAAAGTTCAATGATGATTACCATTTTGGTGAAGCATACCTGATTTCTTGCACGAGGTGATTTATGGCTCTAAACAGACCAGGAATGACTATTTAAACTGGCCAATGTAGGTTTATAGGGAAGTTACCATGGGCAAGATTGCAATTTACCTCAAACACTTGATGACCAAAGTTCAAGGATAAAAATGTGGCAATTATTAAAATACTATGTCCATTTGACACTTCTGACACTTTATGGAGCATAT
Organism: Mirza zaza; assembly: GCA_008750895.1. Lineage (NCBI taxonomy): Eukaryota > Metazoa > Chordata > Mammalia > Primates > Cheirogaleidae > Mirza > Mirza zaza. Next base: position 41,571 of record VSMD01069362.1, read on the forward strand.
AGCACTCTCTGTGGAAGGACAGACATTTATTGTAGACCTACTCTGTGCAAGTCTCCCTGTTATGCAGCTCCTTTAAACTTCACCACAACCTTGTGGGGTAAATTCTATCTCAGTTTTAGAAATGGTGGTATTTGGGGTTCAAACACGTTAAGGATTAATTATAAATTCATTCTTAGGCCGATATGACATTCCAGCCATCATGCCAAATTATCTCCTTTGGGGAAAAGACACACATTTTTGGAATTTGCATCCACTATTTTGGGGGAAAAGCAATGATCATCATGTTATTGAGTCCTGTGCTGTGCAAGTTATCTTGGCTCTATGCACTGTCTGGAAGGAGTGAAGAAAGTGCCTAATTTTGTGGATGATCAAGTGTAAAGAAATTGATAGTTATATAAGTGCTAATTGTAATGTTTCTGATTTTGTCAAATTTTACAATATATTAGTGTGTCACCCAGAGAGATAACAATACACAAAAGAAAGTTATCTGGTAAAGATTCAAAATTTCTGGGTAGTTCATGTTTTCTTTCTAAGTCCTCTTTTTTCCCCAGAAAATAATTTTAATTGGGGTAGAAATGAATAAGATCAAAATGCACTTAGCAGTGTTTTTGCAAAGCAAGGGCAGATTGTACTGCACTCCATACTCTATGCTATTTCTTGTGAGACCAAAGACACATGTTAGAGCAAGAGGGGAAGTGCTAATGTTTGGGATGGGAACGGATTGTCTAGGTGTCAAATTCCTCTCTTAATTTAATATAAATACACTTTCAGTAAACATATTAAAAAATGCTCAACATCACTAATCATCAGGGAAATGCAAATCAAAACCACAATGAGGTATCTCCAAAGCCCAGTGAGAATGGCTTTTATTAAAAGGTCCCCAAACAACAGATGCTGGCATGGATGAGGAGAGATAGGAATAAACATACAGTGCTTGTGGGATGGCAAACTAGGGAAACCTCTATGGAAAGTATTATGGAGGTACCTCAAAGAACTAAAAGTAGTCCTACCATTTGATCCAGCAATCCCACTACTCGGTATGTATCCAAAGGGGGAAAAAAACCCACATTATATTAAAAAGACACTTGCACTTGAATGTTTATAGTAGCACAATTCACAATTGCAAAGATGTGGAATCAACCCAAATGCCTATCAATACTCATCAATAATGAGTAGGTTAATAAAATGTGGTATGTGTACACCATGGAGTATTGCTCAGCCATAAAAAATGAATTAATACCTTTTGTAACAATCTGGATGCAACTGGAGACCTAAGTGAAATATTGCAAGAATAAAAAACACACACCACATGTACCCACTATTGAATTGGAACTAACCGAACTGCACTCATGCACAAAAGGAAGTAAAACTCAACGGAAATCAAATAGGTGGCGGGGGGAAGGGAGATAGGCTGAATCATACCTGATGGGTACAATACACACTATCTGGGAGATAGCCACACTTATAACTTTGCCTCAAGCAGTACAAAAGCAATCTGTGTAACCAAAACATTTGTACCCCTGTAATATTCTGAAATAAAAAAGTAAAAAAAAATTAAAAAAATAAAATAAAGAGTAATTAAACCATAAAAAAGCAGTCAGAGTTTGCTTGGGAATGGGGTGGGAAGGAGTGAGGAAGTATAAGGAAACTTTTGGGGTTGATGAGTATGTTCATTATGCTGTCTGTGGGGATGTCTTCATGGTAGTAGACTGTCAAAAGCTATCACAATTTACACTTCAATATATGTAGTTTATTGTATATAAATTACATCTCAATAAAGTTAAAATACAATTGATTAATCAAAAAATAAGTAAAATAAATACGTTTTCACACATAAAAATAATATTAGGAAATTATTTTATAATTTATGCAGTTTGCTCCATCCATGTACTGCTATGTTGTTTTGGTTATCATATTGTGATACCTATATTTTACCCTCTTGGAAAATTGATGGAGGGTACGAGATGTGTATCCCCCACCCCTGTTACAAGTGGCCAGCTTATTTCTAAGTCTCCCCAGTAAGCTTTTGCATAAGGAAGAAGCTATCTATTCCACATGGGCTCCGATCTATAATCATGATAACATTTCACAGTTAAATCTTTAATAACTAGAACTAAACCTAGCCTAGTAGAACACAGACTGGGAGGACCTCCCAAAGCAATCAAACATTAACTTTGACTAGGGCACCTTTGCTCTTTGACAGCAATCAGCATCAAGCTATCCTGGTGTCTTTCTCTCTCTCTCTCTCTCTCTGACATTGGGCCCATGTGGCCTGTAGTCTGCATTACTCTCTTCTTTATATCACTTATCTATACTATAATTCTAAATTGGTGACATTTATAATGAAGACCAAGCATTCAAGGAAACCTAACTTTGGATACTATTTCTGGAGACAACTTTGTATTATCTGCCTACTACTTAAGGTCTTCCACATCACACAGCTAGTCCACCTCTCCCAGTAAGAGACATCCACTGGTGTAGGCTGCTCTCCTCTCCATTTGTTTTCTACATTCAGCCATTCCTTCTGGAATCCTTATATCTCCTTCTGTAGTAAAAGTAAACTCTGCCTATCTAGACTTCTTATCCATCTTTTATTACTCATCAAAGATCTTATTTCCTCTATGACATAACTTATGCATAGTAAACTTTTGTTTTGCTGGATTCCTATAGCTCTCAAATTCAGATATGCCTATGTGAAAATCACCCTAAATACAGCGAATTTGATGTCACCATACAGGCCGGAAGAAGATGGTGATGCTCTTGATCATCCCAAAGTGTGAATACGCCCTGCAAACATCTGCGTTCATTCTGAGAATCGTTCTTAGACAACTGAATACAGGTTTTTGAGTTCTTCTCTCCAAAAATACACACGTTAACACTTGTACTGATATGTTCATGTTTCATCTATATAAATTTGGTCTCTCAGACTGCAAGCTACGCTAGGAAAGGGGCAGATCATTTTTATTAAACAATGCTATGCATGTCTAGATCATAGTGTAATTAAATAACTATTTGCAGAAAAAGTAAATCAATGGGATTATATCTTTTTCAAAGGTAGAAAGTATGATATAATAATATTTATATTTTATTTTGTATACAAAAGACTTTAATAAATATTGAGTAAATTTAATTTATCCATGTATATATTAACACTTAACTTTTTTAGATTATTAGTAGTGGAATGAGGGGTCAGAACATGTCACAGTTTATCCAGGTATACCCCCACCTCTTACCTTTAATCTTGCCTTTATTCTGCATATGTCTCTTGCTTGAGGTTTATTATTTCTATTTAGAAATACAATTGTAATTATATAGAGAAATCTAGAAATCTTAAAAGTTAAATAGCAAAGAGATTTTCACTAAACTCCCACCCTCCTATTATCAGTCAGTTAGCTTTGTGTCTCAATCTTCGAATTTGTACAGCTATTATGAACAACCATTTATTGTTTTGTGCACAAACATCTATCATTAAAATTGGGACACCAGCCTGGCAAATAAAAATAAAGATAGCATGACATTTCCAAGACAGAGATGCAGTGTACACTCAATACCCTTTATGCAGCCTATTCCAGCATGCTGTACTCTCTTATTAAAATCTCCAACTAGCAAGGGTTGGACAAGCTGTTGGACACCATTATTAATCCCGTCATTTCTCCTCTTAGAGGTGGGAGGTGCAAGTAAGACTGTCTAATATGTTCCACTAAATTAGGCTTTAAAACAAGTTGAGTGATAAAACAGCAATACTAACACATCAGTCAGAGTCTACGATTGACACTTCAAAAACATTTGACATTTTTTCTATTGGAATGCAGAATTATATGTGGCAAAGCATGCCAGAACTTATGACAGAGCCCCACAGATACTCATGCAAAACCTGAACTGAAATTCTGATACTTACTCTTTGCAAAATTCAGATTTCTAATTAGAAATATGTTATTTGCTGTCAGATTACTTGCTGGTTGTGTTTCACTTCTCTTCTTACAGTCTGCATCCTTTCTGATCAGTCACTTTCTTCTTCCAAAGATATATGTCATATTTTCTTTTCCTGACCACCCTCCACTCTTCAACTTGATGTTCACAGTGTCTTCTCCCTCAAGCTGCCAGTGAAGTGAATGCAATCGCTGTTATCAGCAATGCTTTGTACAGGCACCCCATGAACCCTGCTATGATGGATTTACTGCAGTAGAGCATGTTGTAGACAAACAAAAAGACCAAATGGAGTTGAGAGATTGAAAGACAGATCATATGTCTTCGTCCTAAAGAAAGAAACAAAAGAAAACCTTCTATAAATCTGTGCCATTATGATGATGCTTTTGTTTAAATATTTTTGACCTTCAGTGACAGAAAGCACTGAAGTTCAACTGTGATACTGCAAAAGGCAAAAGTCTCTATAATTTTGGTATTTTGTAGATGGGCATATTTACTGTATATCATCTCAAGAATCTGAGTTTTCACAGGCTTTAAAATTCAAATAAACTTTGTCTTATATAATTTAACTCTTTTATCTTCATCCCCGTTTTTTTCACTTTTATACCACAGTAATTCTGTTTTACTTATCAGCTTGTATAGGTCTCAATTAAGCATCCGTATTACCTAATACTCTGCTAAGAACATTTAGGGTAGCTTGGTGGGTGCGATTCTGTGTTTCCTTGTCTTCATACTGCACCAGACTCTATTCTCCTATAGGACAGTGTTTCCCAAGAATTAAGCAGAGTGTTTGTCACATGCTTCATGCACAGTCAGGATTCATTGAACAACTAAATAGAAACTAACTTTATGATTTTTTTACATCATTATAAATAACAACCTATCTTAATTTTTCATCTCCAAATTCTTTATCTTACCCTGTTTAAGCTGATATAGAAATATGCCTTTTTTAAGCACCTCCATTTGCCTCTATTTTCTTAAGTCGTTTAAATTCAAATCCTATTTCTTACCTCTAGAATAGCAGTGGTAGGATAATTATTATACTGAAGTAATTGTAAAGATTAAACTCAAAAATCATATCTGATTAGTGGGTGGCTGATGTTTGAGAGGGAAATGAAAAGGTGGATTCATATGCAAATCTAGTATTGTTCATCATCAGCATACTTAATGAATGGTGGTATTGCTTTAATTTAGCTAATAAATTTTGGATAAGTAGAATTCTCGATTAAAATAGTACTACTCAAGAGGAAAAATCATATTTCGAATAAACAAATTACCAAAAGTCAAAGGCTTCCCCTGACTAGAGCATTACTCTGCCCACTCTGGTTTTAATTAACTTTGTCAACCAGCATATCAGCCATGGAAATAATTTGGATTTTCATAAGCATGTGATCCAGTCCAAATATTTCTTTTCCTTCTTCATAGCCTACTCAAAAAACATTTATCAGAAAGTCTCTACATAAAATTCATAGAATATCATAAATGTAAGGAAACCTTAAGTTCATTTTATCTGTTACTATTCATGCAAACCTTTCTCAGAAAGGGTTATATCATCTTGGCTCCAATTCAGGCAGATACGGGGAGCTAATTTCTTCAGGACATAGTATCGCATGCTGGACAGCTAAAAATATTTCTAAATAGCTAATAAGGAGATCAACTCTGGCTTCCTTTTTAGTGATGCTGTTTGATTCCCTAGAGTTTAGAGCAGCAGCTTGTAAAATATGTTTTAGCATATAATAATATAAATGGACATGGTTATTATGTGCCCTGTGAAGTCTCTCATAGTCTTCATAAGAAAGAAACATTTTCATAACATAGTCTCTTAAGACACCGCATATTTTTTCAAGATTATCTTAAAACTTCAAGTTCACAATTTTCCAGATGGATCTAGCAAATGTATATTTCAGTGGTGATATTACATGAAAGCATTCATACAAATGCAGTTTATTTCCTCTTTTCTAGTTGAATAATAAAACACTATCTGACTTTTAAATAATTGATTGCCCTACTAAATTTCTGTTTTTTTACCTTTACTGTGGCCAAGACCTCTTTGTATGTTTCTTATAGAAAGTATAAATGACACAGATATTTCACAGGACTTTTTTTCCATCCAATGACTTCCAAATATCATTCCCACATCTTCACAGATTTGGATTTCTTTCATCATCATTATGGGTAGGAAAAGTGGGAGAAAGAATCTTATTTCTTCAAATTGGAAGGATCTCTCAAATGTCCCTTAAAAATAGAACTGTTTTATAGTTTTGACTAAATTTTCTGTTCAATCATGGCAACGTATTTTTAAATAAGTTTATTTTTTGCTAAGTTTGCCTATGGTTTTACAGAAGGTACCAGCCAGTTTGCCATCGTATGCTAAGACAATGCAGAGATTCAGAGAAAAGAATAGGTAAGAATTCCAATACAACAATTTAATATCTCTACAACTTGACAAGAAGCTAATTTATCCAAAGTTTAGTCTTTCTCATCTGAGAGGTAGGCTGATTTGTCACTATTTTGCAGAATATTTATTTGGATGGGAAGAAGTATAGAATGCATGGAAACCATCTGATACAGGGTCCACATCTAGATAAGTTTATGAACATATTAGTATTATGGTTTTTACAGACAGTATAAAAAGTTAAATTAGCAGGATTTCTTATGTTAAATGCTTTTATTTATGACTTATTTAAGAAAGAAATGTGCCAAAGAGGAAGTCTCTTTTTTTTTTTAGTTTGCTTGAAACTCATTCATTGTGAATTGTCATATATGAATTTTTTAAAATACCTATTCAGATTAGGGGAAAGCATTTGGATGACAAGCCATTTTGGTTTAGCCATTTTGTCATTTATATCTACTATATGAGCTTATGAAAATTTTAGAAACTATATAAAAGTTTGAGAAGCATTAATGATAGTGTATGAGCAACAAGGACTCTCACAATATCTAATTTCTCACTCCACCCCTTTCTCACACCACATACTTTGGCCTATTTTTAAGTTGGATAGGGTGAGAGTCAGGAGCTGGGGAAATGTTCAAGGGTAGCACCAGATGGGATGTTCTGAAGGGCAATGTAACTCCGCCTATCTGGAGGCACACGTGGAGTATGAAATTCCACCATGCACCCAGCCAGATCAACTGAAAACATAAACCACAAGTTCAGCAGACATCTCCACCAGTCCCATCTCCTGTCTCACATCTTGTGTTCAGGATAATTCTACAGCTGTGAAAAGCTTACCTTTAGAAATGCTGCAGAGGCCAATTAAAATATTACTTTCAAAGGGCATTTGAAACAATGAACAGGGTAAATGAGAACTTCTTCAAGCTGCTACTCTCTCGGGGTTAGTCTTTTGGAAATAATCTAAATCAATATAGGTAGATTTCTGAGTCTAGAGATCATACCTCTCACCAAAAGTTTAAAAATTTTACCATTACATAATCTCTTACAGTTAAAATTATATTTTTTCCTTTGCCACTACACTACCAGTATGCTCTGGCTAAAGGGCAATCCATTTTCTTATTGTTCATATTTATGATGTCAGACATAATTCATTGCAGTGCTGGATAGGCAACACGTTTTTAATGTGAGGGGCAGCAGGGTATGGGTTAAAACATGTAAAACCGATATTTATTTACTGAGTGTCTACTACTTCTCAAGTACCATACTAGTCCCCTTACGTTTAACATCTCACTTAATATTCACAACATTCATTATTTTTAAAAATAATCATATCCTTTTGATAGATGAAGAAACCAAGACCTTGAAAGGTCGGACAAATTACCAAATATATAAAATTGGTAAACAGAAAAAATAGGATCAAAATGTATGTCTAATTGACTATAAATTCTTATGACTTTTATAATCAATTCTGCCTTTCTAGAAAAAATGCACTGCTTATTAAAGCAGCCATATACATATGTGTATGTATATATATAGAACGCACTTATAAACATTTTCATCAAAAATGTCTAAAGCTCTATATCCTAAAATACGAAGCTTCAGTTATCAGAAAAATGAACTTTCACGGAACACCTCATATTCTAACACTGCTTTATAAATGTGGTATTGTTATGACTAACAAAAATAAATAAAATGAACTATGAATTACCAAATATCACATGTGAACTTATTTGTTAAAGTTGTGAATATTCTGTGTTTGATAAAGATTAATACCAATTGGATTTTGTCTGAAAACATTCATTTTAGCTTGTTCTAGTTTAAAAGGATATATTCGACATTGACAGCATTGAGGGAATATATTTGCATCCATATATTTCTACACTGAATTCTATGCTTACTTAGATTCAGTTAAAGCTAATTGGAACAAAGACTGTTACATTACTGTCTGAAATGTTACTTGACAAACTTAACACACAGTACTGTACCTGGAAGATAAATGCAGCATTCCTAGAGATGTGATGCAATAAAAAATACAAGACTGTAGCACAAATTTTCACATAATAAAGATACTTGGAAATAGATTCTCAGAATACAAAGGAAGAAAGGCAAAGTGAGGAGCAATTGGGAAGGTAAAGAGCAGCAGTCAGAATGGATGGATACATATATGTGTATATATGCGTATATGTATGTATGTATATATATATATATACACATACCCCAATTTCCCTCCATTTTTAAGTGAGTAGAAATGTGCACACAAGATAGTTTTTTTTTAACATATTAAATACACATTTAAGGGAAATTCTAATGTATTTATTGTAAAGTAACATCCTCATAGGCTGCTAGTAGAAGCATAAAATTGTGCTAATTTACTGGATAGAATTTAGATAGAATGATAGATTTAAAAATAGATCATAGATATAAATATTTTAAATATTTATTCCCCCAATTTAACTTTGGAAAATCTATGCAAAAGATATAGAGTTATTTTATTCAATATTATTTATGATTATAAAAATTTAAAAATTCTAAACTTTCCATATATACTGGTCTTAAAAACCTCAAACACTGGAATATTCTGCTGCCATTGAAATATTTCCATATAGCTTTTAATGATGAAAATATAAGCAAGAAGGTAAAGACAGACAAGCTGGGACAAAATGTAAATTATATATATTAATAAATACAGACAGAGAAATTAAATAAACTAAAGTATGTGTGAAATAAAACCTATAAAATACAGCCTAATGTTAACATTATAAATTTGGATATTTTATTGGTGTATATTTTTGTATCTAAATGTTCCTAAATAAAAAAATACTGCTTTTATTTTTTTTTTAATTTCAGCATATTATGGGGGTACAAATGTTAAGGTTACGTATATTGCCCATGCCCCCCTTCCCCATCCTACCCTCCCGACACCCGATAAATGTTATGTCTATATGTCCACTTAAGTGTTGATCCGTTAATACCAATTTCCTGGTGAGTACATGTGGTGCTTGTTTTTCCATTCTTGAGATACATCACTTAGTAGAATGGGTTCCAGTTCTTATAGTGAGAAAGAACATAATCTTATTTTCTCCTACTTTTCTAGTCATCTGAGACATATTCATTCATCCATCCACACTTAAGTGTGAAGAGAATTTGCAATGTGTTTGTTATTATATTAAGGGATGTGAGAAATGAATAAGAATGCCTAAAGTTAATAACTCCTATCTTATATTAGATTATTAAGTATGGAATGTCCAATTTTCTTAAGTACTAAATTTGACAGTTGATATCTCTGACATTTCACTTTGACACTTCTTGTTTTATTTTTATTGTGAAGGTACATCATCATTGTTTCAAACACATAGTTTGGCTTGTGATTATCTTTCAAATTTTTTCAGAGCAATTTTTGTGAAACCATAGATAAGTCAAAAATTCATGTTATTTTTGAATATGAGTTCCATCGTGGAACCAATGCAGTGAAGACAGCTTGAAATATCAACCAAGGTTTGGGAAGGATATGGCTAATGAACACACAGTACATCAGTGGTTTGAGAAGTTCTGTTCTGGTGATTTTAACTTGAAGATGAGCCATATAGGTGACCTGATACCAAGGAGGATAACGACGAGCTGAAAACTGTAGCAGAAGTGAATCCATCTCAACCTATGCATGAATTAGCAGCAAAGTTGGATGTTACTATTCAACAATATTGGACCATTTGAAACAAATGGAAAAGGTAAAGAAGCTGGATAGATGGGTTCCACATGAATTCAAAAGCATCAGAAGATAAATCATTTCGAAGCTTACCTTTCTTTGCTGCCACGACATAAAGGCAAACCATTTCTGTACTGAATTGTTATGTGTGATGAAAAGTGGATTCTTTTTGACAATTCCAAGTGTTTGGCATAATAGTTGGATAAAGATGAAGTGCTGAAACATAGTCCAAAACCGAATATTCATCAAAAATCAAATGGTGTCTGTTTGGTGGTGCAACCCTGGTATTATCCACTACAGCTTCATGAAACTTGGTCAGTAGATTACAGCATGTGTCTACTGCAACCACTCGGATGAAATGATGGGCATGCTTGCCAGGAAGCATCTGAGATTGGTCAATAGACACAGGCCAATCCTCTTGCAAGGCAACACTTAACCACATGTCGCACAAACAACACTGCTCAAACTACAGCAGCTGGACTTAGAAACTCTCCGTCATCCAGCATATTCACCAGACCTTGAACCAACTGACTACCACTTCTTCCAGGCTTGGACCACTTCTTGCAAGGAAAACTGCGCCAATATCAATGACCTGTGGAAAACGCCTTTATTTCATCGCCACTTGCTCGCCAGGCTTCTTTGCTGCTGGCATAAACAAGCTACCAGTAAGATAGCAAAACTGTCTTGATAGTTTAGGTGCATACTTCGATTAATTGTACTGCTTCTTGTTTGAGATATAATAAACTACACTTTTAATTCAAAATCAGTCATTTCACATTTAATGACTTAATATAATATCTTAGCACGTAATCATGGCTATATTCACAGAATGCAAGAACATTCTGTATATAAGTTAAGTACAAAATTAGGTTAAATTTGTTAGTTGATAGAGTGGTGAATTTCACTCCCAGAAATTTGGATTTCATGAATGAATGGAATAACAATAACAAAAAACTTGGTTCAGTTAAATAGACAGAAAACATAGATTTGTCAAGTTTTATTTAGAAATGTAAAAAAGATTAAAAAATATTTATATGGATACTTTTAATGGAAAAGTATTGAGTATCAAATTCTCTTCATAGATATGTCATTGAATATAATTTCTTTTTTTTTGTAAATTCTGTCAATTGGAGATTTATACTTAATGAACATAGAGAATAATTCAAATGACTTTTTCCAGCACTTTATTTATATCATACTTATTGACATAGTTGTTGATAAAAATCTCACTTCACATATAAATCACAACTAAAGTGGAAACGATGTTATTAATGCTACTTCCTTAAATTTTATGTATTCTGAGAAAATTGTTTTGAAGCTACTCATGTCCTGATTGCTCAACTCATAACAGTTGATTCCCAAAGAGATTCTATAAAATCTTTGTCATATTCGGATACTGGCCTGCAGCATTTTGGAACCACATGTATAATTATTTTTTGTACTTTTTATTTAAATAGATCTGGGGGGTACACGTGGTTTTCTGTTGCACGGTTGAATTACATAGTAGAAAGGCTTCTAATATACCAATACCTGAATAGTGTATGCTGTACCCAGTAGGTAATGTTTCATCCTATAGCCCATTTTCAACCTCCTCATTCTTAAACTCTAGTGTCCATTGAGTCTGTATGAACATGCATACCATTACTTAGCTCCCACATTAAGTGAGAACACACTGTATTTTGTTTTTGTTCCTAGGTTACTTCACTTAGAATAAAGGCTTCCAGTCCCAACCAAGTTGCTGCAAAAGACATTATTTAGTTCTTTTTTCATGACTGAGTAGTATTCCATTGTGTGTGCATGTATGTGTGTGTATCACATTTTCTTTCTCCACTCATCTATTGGTAGATACCTGAGTTGTCCATTATCTTTGAAATTGTGAATTGTGCTTCAATAAAAATATGGGTGGAGATGTCTTTTGTATAAAATGACTTATGTTCCTTTGGGTAGATCCCCAGTAGTGAGATTGCTGGATTGAATGTTAGATTTGCTTTTAGTTCTGAGAAATGTCCATACTGTTTTCCATAGAGGCTGCACTAATTTACAGTCCCACCAACCATGTATAAGTGTTCCATTTTCAACCTATCTGTGCCAGCATCTATTGTGATTTCACTTTTCAATAATGCCATTTTGACAGGGGTAAGCATCTCCTTGTGGTTTTAATTTGTATTCCTCTGATGATTAGTGGCATGGAGCACTTTTTCATGTTTCTTGGACATTTGTATTGCTATTATAACTATGACCTCATTGCCATCACCATTTTCACCATTACCATCATCATCATCTGCATCGCCACCGTCACAACCTTCAGCGGCAGCAGCAGCATTGCTATCAACATCATCGTTTTCGACACCACCATCATATTTGTTGATTTCATTTTATTGGTCATGAATCATGCTAAAGTGATTTACATGGATTTTTCTCAATTGACCTTTGCTTTAACCTTATGAGATTTCTACAGACCATCACCACTCACAGTAGGTAAGCCTTAAAGGCATTATCTAAAACAGCAGAGCAAATCAAAGTCAGAGGGCTCCAAAAACCTGATCCTGGACCCTGACGTATTAATTGTACTTTAGAGTAAGCAAAGCAATGGAGCAAAAGTCTGGTCGAATACACTTTCTACCTTTCCTACTCATGTATCTCTTGTGACATGTAAGCAAAACAGTTCACATGAAGCAGTTAAATATACATTATTGTGAAATATAAGGACATGTAAAAATAATCTCATTAATTGTATTTCCTTAGGGGAAGTAATTTTGTAAGTTTATAAGTAAATAAGTAATAAGTAAATAAATTTAGGCAGTGAAGTTGTAAGTATATAAATGTATATATAGAAACGTAGTAGAAATGCCCAAATACTATATAAGGCAATTATTTTTGAACATAGACAAGTCTCATCAGTCATAATTTAATCATAATACTCTTCTTCTATCTGAGATACATACATAATCTTCTCATTCCCAGTATATTCTCAGTGTTTGAGACTCACCTGGACTCTGAAAGAATATAGGAGGCTTCCTGGTACATTGCTTTTCAACAAGGAAAAAAATAAATTCTGGAGGCCATGAAAAGATTTCTATAGATCATATAAAATTTCAAATTTTATAATATTGATCTTAAATGATTATACTCATATTAACATAAAATTTTCACAAGGGCTGTGATAAAGTGAACCTTTAGCATAATTAATTCATTATCAATTTTAAGTTTCCTTGGTATTCATGGATCTATTTAAATTATGTTTAATATAATAAAATTATATTATATATCATGGTGTGATTTTACATGTGAAAAATATAAAAACACTTTTATTGTAGTTTTGTAAATGTAAAGATGTCAACTGCTTTCTTTCTTTTTGATAGGCATGTCCACTTTTTTGGATACTACCTACAATGTTTTCTTTTATACAAAAGTCTTTTTATTTTTGTTCCTTCTTCCTCTATACAAATTATTTCCCAATGAGAACTAGCCACTTGAACTTTGCTTAATATAACAAGGCTTTAAAATTTATCTTATCTCTGACAACAGTGTTTTTGTTACAAACATAAGCTTTTTGAAAATGGGTCTCATTCTCTGATGCATGTCTAAAGGCTAGAATGTTCTCCATGGTGCTTTGAAGCTAGTGCAAGTTATCACTTTATTCAAATTGCTTGATATTTTTAATCAGATGTTTTTCCTGAGATGGAGATACATTTTTACAGGTTAGAAAACAGAAAGAAGCCATAAATCTATCTGTTAAATGAAAAATATGCATTTTAATATTACATTATTATTATGATTTGAATCCATTTTGTCATATTCTTCAAAATTTTCCCTCAAATTGCAATGAAATACTTTAATAATCTTAAATACAAAAGAATGAGATGGGCAAATCACTAAACCCTCCTGGAATCCCTTGGTAAAACATATTCACAATTCACTATCTGATACTGATATCTTTATAATAGCTTAAATTTTTGTAGAAACACATTTGTCTAAGAATTTTCACATGGCCTCCCATTTGATCCTCACAATAAAGCCAGGCAATGGCAGAGCAGGTTCTATTCGCTCTTTGACAGTAGAGAAGGCATACATTGCAAGGGATTTATTTGCCCAAAGTTACAAAGCTAATAATTTTAAGTGCACAATTCCAGTTCCCCTTACCTTACATCTATGTGCTTATTGGAAAAACTCACAAAGATTCTATAAGTACGTATATTAGCTGTCAGTAGCAGCCAATTCTTGAGCAAAATTACTACATTTGTTAGGCAACTTCTTAATTATAGGCTCTACATGTGTTGCCTCTTTTAAATATCACAACCACACAGAGTTGATACTATGATGTGTAAATCACACATGAGGAAATGATATGACACATTGATAGGTTCACCTTCATTGCCTTCTTTGTTAGCAATCTCTGTTCACAGAATCAATAGGCAGAGGATTCTGCCATGACTTTGTACATAATAATTGGTATAGTCTTAAATGTCTTTTGAATGAAAAGTAGTATTTTATGCTGTGGGAACCACAGTGGTTAAACTGATGCACAGTTTTTGTTGACCACTTAAAGCGATTCTTAATCATAGGGAGAACAGCACTAAAGAATGGCAATATATCACATAGAATACAGTCACCTAAAGTGGCTCGTGGTCATCAGGCTCTGCTATTTTCCATTGGCTAAATATACTTCATTTAAAACAAAGCAAAACACAAAATGAGTCTGTGGATTAAGGAAATTCACTTGGGAAGTGGTGCTGATGAATTATTGTTTATGATGCCACTCATTTGCATTCCCTCAAGGATTCCAGGTGTTTTGTGTTCAGCATTTGTTATGCCAGAGGTGCCACCAACCATTTGTGCTGGAAAGAAGATGAACTTTTGAATACTGCTATTACTTATTTCAAGTAGACAGGCAAACCATTTTCTCAGACATAGACCTGTAGTTAACCTTACACTGTGTATTTTCTTGTAAAGAGATGAAACAATTCTAGAGAATGGCTAGGAGAGACCTTCCAGCAATTCTGACATCCGAATCTTTCAGTAGAAAAGTTGTTGAAGGCCATTATACATCCGTTAAGTCAAGTACGTTTTGTGAAATTTAGCAACAGAACAAAGAATTTTCACCACTTATAATGTGAGAAACCTTTCTTTCAATTTGCTTCTTCTTTTGACTTTCTTATCTCTTGATTAATTTTTTCTGTTGTAACAGAATTGTAGGACTGAGCTACTGAATTCTGTCACTAACATTTAGTGTTCCAAAAATTGCTTTCTGTTTCCATTTTAAATAACAAAACATTTTTCTACATATTTTTTAAAGCATGGTAGAGTGGAGTGGTTCACAAATTTCAGTGTGCACAAAAATCACTGGAACCTATGAATTACACAATTCGAATATGGCATCCTGGATTTTATCCTCATGGTTTCTGAATCAGGTATTCAGGTTGATGCCCAGGGGCATTTTAACTCAGATGATTTCCATGTACTCATTATATGAAGCTCACTAAATCAGTAGTCTTATAATTACATTGATAGGAAAATTATATCATTACTATCACAAAAAATATATTTTAATCAGCATAATGGTGAGCTAGTGAGCTCCAGATTCTCATTCCTCAACAGAAACATCAAAACAAACAAACAAAAAACAAAAAAATAAAAGAAAAAGAGGAACAAGAACAAGAAGCTGACCCAACTTTGTCTCAGTGCTCTGGAAAATACAAGTTTATAGTAACCAACTAAATATCCAAAATGGTAAAGTATTGTGGTATTCTTACTTATAGTCACTCTACTCCATCCAAAATACAACATTGGTCTCTGTCTTGTCCAGGTAGCAACCTGATTCTTAGCCTCAACTCTCCACCTCCCAAAGCTAAAGGAAGAAGAGCAGACTTTCTTTTGCAATTATTTTGTACATCTGCTCTTATCTCTGGAAGACCCCTGAAGGACTGAAATAAGACATACTTTTGTTAGGCATAAGTTGTAAGGCAGGTGAGGAAGTGGCAAGCAGTGCTTTTAAAAGCTACAAGGAGACTACAAAATTAGAGAAGGCTTGGGGGAAGTTAATATAGATGGAAAGCTACAATAGACCATCTTAGGCATGGAAGAGAACCTGGGCTGAGACTCTTTGGAAATTAAATAATTAAAAAAATAGCCACATATGCAAGGGATATTAAAAGGCAACCGACATCCTTTGGGAAAGTGTATGCTCAGAAAAGCCCTAAAAGGACTTTAAACTTTTGCTTCTGTTGGTCCCTAGACTCAATACATCTTAGCTAAGTGGAGAAATAGTGCACCAGCACAGAGTTCATCTAAAATGACTCAGAAAAGTGGTTGTTCTCTCCTTTATAATAATATTAATACTTAGTTGTTTTGCTTGATTATTTGTTTTAGCTCTTGGCATTCAAGAAAATTTCTGTTAAAACCTTAACTGAACATGATCCAAAGGAAGAGAAACTTCAGTGATTACGCATGATAAGAAGGGAGGTATCAATATGCCAGATTTCAAACTATACTACAAAGCTGTAGTAATTAAATCAGCTTGTTATTGGCACAAAAACAGGGACATTGACCAGTGGAACAGAACTGAGAACCCTGATATAAAACCATCTTCATGTAGCCATCTAATCTTCAACAAAGCAGACAAAAACATTCACTGGGGAAAGAATCCTTATTCAATAAATGGTGCTGGGAAAACTGGATAGCCACATGTAGAAGGTTGAAATAGAATCCACACCTTTCACATCTCACAAAAATCAACTCACTCTGAGTAACAGACTTGAACCTAAGGTATGAAACTATTAGAATGCTAGAGGAAAACGTTGGAAACACTCTCCTAGACATTGGCCTAGGCAAAGAATTTATGAAGAAGACCACAAAGACAATCACAGCATCAACAAAAATAAATAAATGGGACCTGATCAAGCTAAAAAGCTTCTGCACAGCTAAGGAAACAGTCATGAGAGCAAACAGACAACCTACAGAATGGGAGAAAATTTTGGCATCCTACACATCTGATAGGGGACTGATAACTAGAATCTATTTAGAACTCAGTGAAATCAGCAAAAAAAAAAAAAAAAAAAAAAAAGATTAAACAACTCTATCTAAAAGTGGGCTAAGGACATGAACAGAAACTTTTCAAAAGAAGACAGAATAATGGCTAACAAACATATGAAAAAATGCTCAACATCTCCAGTAACATCTCCATCTCCATCATCAGGGAAATGCAAACCAAAACCACAATGTGACATCATTTATCTCCAGTAAGAATGGCCTTTATCAAAAAGTCCCGAAACTATAAATGTTGGCATGGATGCAGAGAGATAGGAACACTCCTACACTGCTGGTGGGACTGCAAACTAGTTCAATTTCTGTGGAAAGCAATATGGAGATACCTTAAAGTGATACAAGTAGATCTGCCATTTGATCCAGCAATCCTACTACTGGGCATCTATTCAAAAGAACAAAGGACACTCTACAATAAAGACACCTGCACTTGAATGTTTATAGCAGCACAATTAACAATTGCAAAGCTGTGGAAACAACCCAAGTGTCCATCAATACATGAGTGGATTAATAAAATATGGTATATGTATATCATGGAGTACTATTCAACTACAAGAAACAACGGTGATATAGCACATCTTGTATTTTCCTGGATAGAGCTGGAACCCATACTACTAAGTGAAGTATCACAAGAATAGAAAAACAAGGACAACATATACTCACTAGCATATTGTTATTAACTGATCAACACCTAAGTGGACATATAGAAATAACATGTATAGGATGTTGGGATGGGTATATGCATGCATAATGAGTGAGATGTGCATGGTCTGGGGGATGGTCAAGCTTGGAGCTCTGACTTGAGGGGGCAGGGGGGACAAGGGCATTATTTGTAACCTTAAAATTTGTACTCTCATAATATGCTGAAATAAAAAAAATAAAAACTTTCTATAACTATTTAAAAAATAAAAAAAGAAGGATTTTTGCAAAAATAGTTTGATGGAAAAACAAGTACCACATGTACTTTCCACAAATCGGTACTAACACTAAGGTACTCAAGTGGTAGTAATATTCACTGTGTGCCAGTCAGGTGGGGGTCAGTAAACTCACAACTAATGAAGGCGAAGTGCACTATATCAGGGAAGGGCACATTTGTAGCCCTGGCTTGAGTGAGGCAAAGGCATTATATGTAACCAAAATGTTTGTACCCCTATAATATTCTGAAATGAAAAAAAAGTAAAAAAAAGTCATTAAAAAAAAGATTACTATAGGCTTTCACCAATTAAAAACAAACACAAAACAGAAAACCTTGGAGAAGGGGGAGATTTCAAGAATTAATACACTAAAATAGTTGAAAATCCGATTACTAACAAAAAAATTACAAAGCATTAAAAAAACCTTCACACATATGACAACATAGCTAATTCAAATGAATTAAATAAATTGGAAAAACAATAATTGAGTAAGCCCAGATATTAAGCTTACTATCCAAATACTTTAAATAAATTGTCTTAAATATACTTGAAGACCTTAGAGAAAAACTTGGCCAAGGATCTTAAAGAAATCAAGAAAAATATATAAACAAAATAAAAAATTTTAACAAAGAGATATAAATTTCAAAAACAACAATATGTGGACTATAGTAGCTTTGTGGGAACATTAGAAACCAGTTAAGAAGCAACCAAGTAGATGCTTAATCAAGAAAAAGCACACTCAAAATGATACAATATTTTGCAACCTTTTTGTACACTCTTAGCTTATCTTTCACCACAGCACAATATGGTATGGTCAGTAAGAAGCTATCCAATCCCTGATTCCTCTCTAAGAGTGGAAGAAAAAAAAAAAAAAGAATGGAAGTGTCTTGTATGTTCTGACCTGTTTAGTGACTACCTGAGGAACTGATCTCAGCACTTATTAAATGGTGGCATAACTTGGCTATTGGGCTGTAGGGCACTGAGAGCTATGAAAGGCACTGAAGTACAAGACACATTTAGGGAGACGGCACCATACCCATGAATCACTGGGAACAATAAATTTCTCCACCCTGGCAGAAGAATACATTAAGAAACTGAAACCTTCTAAGAAGCAAGGTGGAAATGTTAAGAAAATTAAGGCATTTAAAAATAGCAGTGATTCAAGGGAATGGAAACATACATACAAAGTTTCAGGGAAGACACATCCTCAGAAAAGACTTTGGAAGTCCATAAACCTTTAAACTGGGCTTCTTAGTATAGGTTTTCTCCTATATAGAGTCAGACCTAAAAGATTGGGAGAAGTGGCTGTTCATCAAATGCTCGGTATTAAACAAAAGTTCACAAAGCATATAAAGGGACAAGAAAAATGGCCCACTCAGAGAATCAAATTTGCAGATTCTGATGTTAAAGAAATAGTCCTATAATTTATTTAAAAAATAATTTAAAACAAAAGTCTTGAGTATGATGAATGAATTAAAAGGAAAAAGTGAAGGTATTTAGAAAAATGAAAATATAAGCAAAAGAATAAAATTTACAAAAAAGAACCAAGCCAAACCCTAGATCTGAAAAATGCAATAACAGAATTGAAAAATTCACTAAAAGTGTTCAAATAAGCAGAAAGAAAAATCATCAACTTTGAAGGTTAGTCATTTGAAATTATTGATTTTGAGAGGGTCAAAAAAAGAAAAAAAAGGAAGAAGTAAAGAAAAAAATTAACAATGCCTAAGGGACTTATGGAACACCATTAAGTAGACCAATATACATATGATGAGAGTTCCAGAAGAAGAGTGAAAGGAGCAGAGCACTTATTTGAAGAAATAAGAGCCAAAATTTCCCAAATTTCAAGAAAGACATAAATATATGAATCAAGAAGCTAATGAGATCCAAGTAGGAAAAACAAAATAAGAAGAACAAAGATACTCACACTGAGCCACCGCCCAAAGTGAAAAACAAATAGATAATCTTGAAAGCAGCAAAAGTAAAGTGATTGTCACATCGAAGGGAGCCCTATAATATTAACAGTGGATTTCTTAGTAAAAAGCATAAAGATCAGAATGAAGTTACATAATACATTGAAATAAATAAAATAAATGTTTTGTTTTTTCAGGAATACTGAGAATTCTATTAATACATACAGCAAAATTGACCTTCAAATATGAAGGTGAGTTGAAGAGGAGAAGAAAATAACCAAATAGAAACTTCCAGCTATTATTTCTGTGTACAAACACCAAATTCAACAACTATCCATACAAGCAAGAATCTTCAGAAAAATCTAAAATCAGGTAAGTGATCACAGTACCTGGTTTTAACATTGCATCAAGAAAAGAGTCACTAAAGAGAGCAGAAAAGCCTTGCATTGCTTCTGCTATCCCTCTCCTCTTCCTTGGCAGCATGCTGAGTAGAGAGAGAATTTGTGTGCCCAGGGGAGGAAGAGTGATGTGATTGTGAGACTTCTCATTGAAACTCAGAGCCACCTATGACAGGGGAATACACACAAGGATAGACATATTCTGGTACTCATAGAGAGCACATTTAGACTAGTCTGGCTGGAGGGACCAGACTAGTCCTTCACTCAAAAAACTGAGGTCTGGCTTGCCCCACCACAGGCTGACAACAAGCAGCCTGGGGACTGGAATAAATTCATAAGGGAGACAGGCCACAAAGACTGAAATATTGAGGCAATTCCTGCAGCTGTGCTGGCTCAGAGCCAGAGAATTTGAGGTGCACATCATCCAGTGAGATACCAACATGTGTGTCTAACCAAGACCATGTGTCAACTCACCCCAACTACAGGCAGTACAACTCCAGGAGAGTCTTCTTCCAAATGGGGAAAGGAGAGGAAAGAGTTCAGAGGACTTTGTTTTGCAACTTGATTACCAGTTCATCTACAATAAAGGACCAAGTAGATACCTGAAACCCATGATTCCAGGCCTTTGTTTCTAGACCCACCCTGGGCCAGAAGGAAACATGCTGCCTTGAAGGGAAGGAATCCTGACAAGAGTCACTACATGCTTAATAAATTTGACTAAACATCAGAGATAAGTAGGCAACAGTCATCATAGGCTTTGGGGACAATTGGGTTGGCTTTAGGTTTGACCTGGTACAGTCCTAACTGTGGTGGCCATGAGGGAGTGCCCACATCACTTCTTCCCAAATTCCAGCAGCCAAGCACAGACAGTGAGGGAAGAGAGTGAGAGGCTTTGCCTGGTAATCCAGGGAATTCTCTCATATCCAAGTCCACTATGGTGGTACCACCAGGATTCTGCAAGAGTTACAGCATTACGGGCTTAGGCTATCCCAAGTGCTGATTGCTGCAGTGACCAAAGACTTAGATCATAATACTCAATTCCTTTTGAATATCTAGAAAACATTGTCAAGATGGACATGCTCAAAAAAGGACAGACTACAAAGATTAAAATAAATACCTAACTTTTCAATGTCCAATGATGAGCATCCAGAAGCATCAAGAACATCCAGGAAAACAAGAACTCACCATATAAAATAAATAAGGTACCAGTGACCCATCCTGGAGTGATGGAAACATGTGACCTTTCAGACAAATAATTTAAAATAATTGTCCTGAAGAAGCACATGAACTCCAAAACAAGATAGAGAAGAAATTGAGAAGCCTATCAGAGAAATTTAATAAAAAGATTTAATTTTTTAAAGAAAAGTCAAGCAGAACTTCTGGAGCTGAAAAATTCAATTGACATACTGAGAAATGTATCAGAGTCTCTGAACAGAAAAAGTGATCAAGCAGAAAAAGAATTAGTGAGCTTTAAGACAAGCTAGAAGAAAATACACAGAAGATAAAAAAAAAAGAGAGAGAGAGAGAGACTAGAAAGGAAAGAAGCATAGATACAAAATATAGAAAAATTGCCTCAAAAGGATAAATCTAGGAGTTATTGGCCTTAACGAGGAAGTAGAGAGATTAAGGTAGAAAATTTATTCAAAAAAATAATAGCAGAAAACTTTCCAAACCTAGGGAAAGATATCAATATTCAGGCACAAGAAGGTCCTGGAACACCAAGTGGATTCAATGCAAACAAAACTACCTCAAGGCATGTAATAATCAAGCTCCCAAAGGTCACAGATAAAGAAAAGGTCCTAAGGGAAGCAAGGGAAAAATAATATAGAAAGGATTTCTAATACTTCTGGCAGCAGGCTTCTCAGTGGAAATCTTATAGGCCAGGAGAGAGTGGCATAACATATGCAAAGTACTGAAGGAAAAATCCTTAACCATAGAATGTTATATCCTGCAAAAATATCTTTCAAACATGAAGGAGAAATAAAGACTTTTCCAAACAAACAAAAGCTAGGGATTTCATCAACATCAAACCCACTCCTACAAGAAATGCTAACAAGAGTTCTTCAATAGGAATGGAAAGTTCATTAATGAACAATAAAAAATTATTTGAAGGTAAACAACTCATTTGTATCAGTAAGCACACAAACACAGAATACTCTATTGCTGTAATAGCAGTGTATACACCACTCTTATCTTGAGTAGGAAGATCAAAAGACAAATCCATCAAAAATAACTATGGCATCATTTTGAGAGATAGATAGTATAAAAAGATATGAATAGAAACAACAAAAAGTTAAAAAGCAGCAGGGGGACAGAGTTAAAGTATAGAATTTCTTTTACATTTCTCATTGCTCATTTATTTGTAAACAGGGTTGAAATATGTTTAAAATAATTAGTTTTAAAATGTTTTTTTGCAATCCTCATGGTAACCTCAAATTAAAAAACATACAATAGATATGCATAAAATAAAAGGCAAGAAATTAAAACACACTATCAGAGAGA
Source organism: Mirza zaza (assembly GCA_008750895.1). NCBI lineage: Eukaryota > Metazoa > Chordata > Mammalia > Primates > Cheirogaleidae > Mirza > Mirza zaza. Next base: position 64,361 of record VSMD01069362.1, read on the forward strand.
ATTTAATTTAACAAAGGAAGACAAGAAGGAAGAAATGATTATAAAGCAACCAGAAATCAAATAACAACACGTTAATAGTAAGTTCATACTTAATAATAATATTGAATATGAAGGTACTAAATTCTCCAATCAAAAAATATAGAGCAACCAAATGGATTTTAAAAAAAAAAATCCAAATTTTTGTTTTTTATCAGAAACACACCTCACCCATAAAGACACACATAGACTGAAAATAAAGGGATGGAAAAATATATTCCATGCAAATGGAAACCAAAAAAAGAGCAGGAATACCTATACTTCTATCAGATAACATAGATTTCAAGAAAAAATAAAAACTAAAAACAAAGACAAAGAAGGCCATTATATTACCATAAAAGGGTCAATTAAGCAAGAGAACACTACAACTCTAAACATACTGGAGAACACAACACTGGAGCACGCAGATATATAAAGCAAATATTTCACAGCTGAAGAGATAGACTCAAATATAATAATTGTTTAAGACCTCAGTACCCCCACTTTCATCATTAGACAGATTATCCAGACAGACAATCAATGAATAAATGTTGGATTTAATCTTTAATATAGACCAAATGGACATAATATTTACAGAACATTTCATCCAACAGCTGCAGAATATACATTCTCCTTAGCTTGTGGATCATTTCCAAGGATGGACCATATGTTAGACCACAAAACAAGCATTACAAAATTCCAAAATAATTAAATCATATAAAGCATTTTATCTGACCACAATGGAATAGAACTAGAGAGCAACAGCAAGAGGAACATTGGAAACTATATGAACACATGGGAATTAACCAATATGTACCTGAAGGACCAGTGAGTCAATGAAAATTTTAAGAAGGAAATTAAGAAATTTCTCAATCACAACATTTCAAAATCTAAGGGGTACAGCAAGAGCCTAAATAAGAGGAAATTTTTTAGCAATAAGTACCTACATCAAATAAAGAGAAAAGCATCAAATAAATAACCTAATGATATCTCAAATAACTACAAAAACAGGAGCAAACCAAATCCAAAATTAGTTGAAGAGAAGAAATAATAAGGATCATAGTAGAAATAAATGAAATTGAAACTCCCCAAAATACAAAGATCAATGAAATAAAATGTTCATTTTTGAAAAGATAAACAAATTACACACACAGTTTTAGCCAGACTAAGAAAAAGAGAGAGAAGATCCAAATAAATAAAATCAGAGATGAAAAGGAGACTTTACTACTGATGCTACAGAAATCCAAAGGATCATTAGTGACTGCTATGAGCAACAATATGCCAACAAATTAGAAAATATAAAAGAAATGGATAAATTCCTCATCACATACAACCTTCCAAGACTGAACCAGGAATAAATTGAAAATGTGAATAAACCAATAACAAGTAATGAGACAGAAGTAGTAATAGAAAATCTTCCCTTGAAGAAAAGTCCAGAACATAACAGCTTCACTGCCAAATTCTACCAAGCTTTCAAATAAGAATTAATACTAATCATACTTAAACTATTTTAAAAAATAGAGGAGAAGGCATTATTGACAAACTCCTTCTATGAGGCCTGTCTCACCCTGATACCCAATCCAGACAAAGACACAACAACAACAACAAAAGAAAACTGTAGGCCAACATCTCTGATAAACATGGACGCAAAATCCCTCAACAGAATACTAGGAAGCCAAATTCAACAACACGTTATAAGGATTATTCATCATGATCAAGTGGGATTCATCCTAAAGATGCAAGGATGATTGAAAATATACAAATCAATCAATGTGATGCATCATATCAACAGCAAAAGAGAAAAATCCATTTGAAAATTTAATTTGATGCTGAAAAACATTTGATGAGATTCAATATCCCTTCATGATAAAAATTCTCAAAAAACTAGGTATAGAAGAAGTTTACATCAACAAGATAAAAGCTCTATATGATAGATATAGAGCTTATGTTATGCTGAATGGGGAAAAGCTAAAAGCCTTTGCTCTAAGATCTGAAATAAAACAAAAATATCCATTTTCACCAATGTTACTCAACATAGTACTTGAAGTTGTGCCCAGAATAACAACACTGGAGAAAGTAACAAAGGACATCCAAATTAGAAATGAAGAAGTCAAATGATCCTTATTTGCAAATGATAATTATATGATATTATATCTAGAGAACTAGAGAATCCATAAAAAACTACTATAACTGATAAGTAAAATTTAAGGATACAAAATGAATAGTGAAAAACCAGTATTATTTCTACATACCAACAGTAAAAATGTGAAAAACAAACCAAGAAAGTAATCCCATTTACAGTAGATACAATTAAGTGAAATAGCTAGGAAAAAATTTAACTAAAGAAATGAAATATCTTGACAATGAAACTATAAAACATTAATGAAAGAAATTGAAGAGGACACACAAAAAAGGAAAAATATTCCATGTCCATGGATTGCAAGAATCGATATTGTTAAAATGTCAATACCACTGAAATCAATCTATAGATTCAGTGCAATACACATCAAAATATCAATGACATTCTTCACAGAAATAGAAAAAAAATCTTAAAATTTATATGGAACTACAAAAGAACCAGAGTAGCCAAAGCCATCCTGAGGAAAAGAAAAAAAACAAAGAACAAACAAAACCAGAGGAATCATATTACCTGACTTCAAATTACACTACAGAATTGTAGTAACCAAAACAGCATGGTACTGGCAGAATCCAAAAATAAATTCACACACCTACAGTGAATTTATCTTCAACATAAATGCTGAGAACATACATTCAGTAAAGGAAAGTCTCTTCAACAAATGGTGCTGAGAAAAGTAGACATCCATATGCAGAAAAATGAATCTAGATCCTTATCTCTTGCCATATACAAAAATCAAATCAAAATGGATTAAAAACTTAAATCTGGGGCCTGAAACTATGAAACTATTAATAATAAAAGAAAACATTGAAGAAATGTTTCAGGATATTGGTTTGGGCAAGGACTTTTTGACTAATACCCCCAAAGCATGCCAGTGAAGCATGAAAGCAAAATTGGACAAACGGGATCACATCAAGCTAAAAAGTTTCTATACAGCAAAGGAAATAGTTAACAAAAGGAAAAGACAAACCAAAGAATGTGAAAAAAATATTTGCAAACTACCAATCTGACAAAGGATGAATAAGTAGAATATATAAGGAGTTCTAATAACTCCATACGAATAATCAAATAGTCTGATTAAAAAATTAGCAAATGATTTGAATAGACACTTTTCAAAAGAAAACATACAAATGGCCACCAGGTATATGAAATCTCAACATCATTATTCATCAGAAAAATGCAAATCAAAACAACAATGAGATATCATCTCACCCCAGTTAAAAAAGGTTTTTATCAAAAAGATAGGCAATAATGCTAGTGGGGTTATGTAGAGCAGGGAACACTTGTACACTGTTGTTGGGAATGTAATTTACTACAACCACTATGGATAACAGTTTGGAGCTTCCTCAAAAAACTAAAAATAGAAATACCATATGGCCCATCATTCCCATTGCTAGGTATATATCCAAAAGTAGGGAATTTAGTATATTTAAAAGATATCTGTACTCCCATGTTTAATGCAGCACTATTCACAATAGCAAATGTTTTATATCAACCTAAGTGTCCATCAACAGATGAATGGATAAAGACATTGTGATACATACAGACAATACCATATTATATAGCTGAAAAGAATGAAATTCTACCATGTACAACAAGATGGATGTAACTGTAGAACATTATGTTAAGTGAAATAAGCCAAGCACAGAAAGGCAATTCTTGCATATTCTCACATATATGTGGGAACTAAATATTAAAAACAATTTATCTCATGAAGACAGAGAAGAATGATTGTTACCAGAGGCTGAGAAGGGTAGCAGGGAGTTGGGGTAAAGTAGGAAGTGGGAATGGTTAATGAGTACAAAAATATAGTTAGAATGAACAATATTTGATAACATAGCAAAGTGATATAATCATTAATAAGTTAGGATATATTTAAAAATAACTAAAAGAGTGGAATTCGAATGTTACTAAAGCAAAGAAATGATAAATGTTGAGGTGGTGAAATCCCCAATTATCCTGATTTGATTAATTCACATTGTATGCCTGTATTGAAACAGCACAAGTACCCTATAAATATATACAACTCTTATGCACTCATAATAATTAAAAACAATATTTTAAATAAAAGAGTAATTAAGATGTTCTTAGATTAAAAAAAAAAAAGCTGAGGGAATTTATTTTCACTAAACCTAACCTACAAGTGCTAAAGTAGGTTACTTTCCATTCAAGTAAAATGAAGAGACATTGACAAAACCATATGAAAATATAAAGTTCTCTGAAAAAGGTAAAAATATAGACACATATAAAAATAGGAAGTATTGTAAATTTATTTTAACTTTATTTTATTCTTTTATAAGTAAAAGACAAAAGCATAAAATAATTTTAAATCTATGTTAATGAATACACAGTATAAAAAAGATGTAGTGTGTGATGTAAGTAACATAAAGTGTGGCAGGACCAGAGCCACAAAGTAGTTGATTTCTTGTTTGTGATTGAAGTCAATTTGTTATTAACTTAAAATAAATTTTTATAACTTTAGGATGTTTTATGTAATGTCCACAGTAACAACAAAGAAAAATCTATAAAATGTACTACAAAAAATCAACTGAATAAAAAGGAAGGCAGTAACTAAAGAAGGACAAAAATGCTTTGAGACAACAGAAAAAAAAAGATGATAATAGTAAGTTCTTCCCTATCAGTAATTACAAGTGGATGATAATCAAAATATTTTAATTAATTAATTCCTGAAAGGAGAAATGGAAAAATGATTTTAATTAAATCCCTTATCAAAAGACAAACATTGGCAGAACAGATAAGGAGAATCAGGGCACAGTTATTTGTTATCTGTGAGAATCTCACTTTTGATCTAAGGACAAGCATAGGTAGAAAAAAACATTCCATTCAAAGTGAAACCAAAGGAGGGAAGAGGTGGACATATTAATATTTCACAATGCATATTTTAAATAAAAAACTGTTATTAGTGACAAATTAGGCCATTACACAATGGGGAAATTGTCAATTCACCAAACACATAAGCAACTTTAAACATATAAGCACTGTACATCAGCACTTCCTTATATATGCAGAAAATATTGGGAGAATATTTCTGGATATGGACAGATCTTCAATAATAGGAAACTTCACTACTTTACTTTCATTAATGGATAGAACAACCACAGATCGATGATGAAACGCAGCAATCTAACAGTATAGACCAACCAAACATAGCACAGATTGATGGAACACTCCACTCAACAATAGGAGACTATACATTTTTCTCAAATGCACACGGAACAATCTCCCTTAAATACCATAAGTGGGCTGCAAAATAATTCTTAATAAATTTAAAAACATTGAAATCATATGAAGCACTTTTTCCAGCTACAATGGAATGAAATTAAAAATCAAAAGCTGAGGAAGAACTTAAAAATCAACAAATATGTGGAAAATAAACAACAGACACTTAAACTACCAATGAATCAAAGAAAAAATCATGGGGAGATTATAAAATATCTTGATAAAATGAAAATGTAATAGAACAAAACTTATGGGATGCAACAAGTGCAGTGCTTGCAGAAAATATATAGTGGTAAATGCGTATATTAAAAACAAGAAATATTTCAAATCACAACCTAATTTTTTAGCATAAAAACTAGAAAAGAATAACAAAATAGATCCAAAGCTAGCATGGGGGAAAAAAGAATAGCAATTAGAGCAGAGATATATGAAAGAAAAAATAGAAAAATAATACAGAAATAAACAAAAGTGAGAGTTGGTTCTTTGAGAAGATAAATAAAATTAGCAAACCTTTAGCTTGATTGACTAAATGAAGAGAGAAGACTCAAATAACTAAAACTGAAATAAATGCGGGGCATTCTAATTTACAGAAATAAAAAAGATCATAAGAGAATATTCTAAATAATTGTATACAAAAATTGAATATCCTAGAAAAATGGATATATTTCTGAAAAAATCACAATGTATGACGATTGAATCATGCAAAATTAGAAACTATAACAGCTTTATAACTAAAAAGGAGATTTAATCAATAATCAAAATCCTCCCAAACAGTGACAAAGCAAGATGAATTTTCACAAATATTTAAAGAAAAATTAATACCAATCCTCCTGAAGCACTTACAAAATTTTGAAGAGAAGGGAACAATTCAAAACCTATTCTATGAGGCTTGCCTTTCCTAGAAAGCAAAGTCAGACAAAAACACTACAAGAAAAATATATAGCTTTACCTCCCATGAATATTGATGCAAAAATTCTTAACAAATTACCAGCAAACAGAATTCAATCGTCAGAATTTCAACGGTATATTATACACCATGACAAAGTAGGATTATTCCTAGAATGCAAGACTGGTGCAGCAGATGAAAATCAATCATTATAATACACCACATTAACAGAAGGAAAATGACCACAAAACATGATTATATCAATTGATGCAGTAAGAGTTGTTTACAAAAGTTAACAATTGTTCACAATAAAAACAATCAATAATCTAGGAAGAGAAAGAAACTATGTCAATGTAATAAACACCATATATTAGAAGTTCACACCCAATATCATACTCAGTAGTATGATAAACTGAAAGCTTTTCCTCTAAGATCTGGGACAAGGCAAGGATGCTTGCTCTTATCTCATTTGTTCGACATAGTACTGAAACTTCTAGTTAGAGCAATTAAGCAAGAAAAAAACAGTTATTCAAACGGAAAAGGAAGAAATAATATTATCTCTTTTCACAGCATGCTCTTATCTGTAGAAAACACTAAAAATTCTACATAAAATATTAAAACTAATAAAAAATGCAGGTAAGTTTCAGGAAACAAACTCAATATACAAAAATCAGTCTGTGTTTTTATACACTAACAATGAACTATTAGAAAAGGGAATTAACGAAACAATTCAATGTGCTATATAATCAAATAAAATACTTAGGAATAAACTTATTCACGGTGAACAAATTATACATTCAATTAAAAAAATGTTGCTGGGAGACTTTAAACAAGATGGATATAAATGGAAATAAGACCGTGTACATGGATCAGAGGACTTAATAGTGCTGAGATGTCGATATTACTCAAATGATACACAGGTTCAATGCAATCCCTATGAAAATCTCAACTTTTTTTTTTTTATAAATAGAAAAGTCCATTCTAAAAAGAACTCACAATAAAAAAAATCCTTCCATCATCAAGGGACTCCAGATAACAAGTACAATCTTGAAAAGAAAGAACAAAGTTGGAGGTCACATATTTCCTAGCTTCAAAGTTATAAAGCTACAATAATCAAAACTGTGGTACTAGCATAGAGACAAACTTATATACCAAGGGAATAGAATAGAAGCCAGAAACAAACTCTCACGTATATGAAATGGTTTTTGACAAATGTACCAAAGCCATTCAGTAGGGATAGGACAGTATTTTTCAATATATAGTGCTGGGATAACTGGATATGTACATGCAAAAGAATGAAGTTGGACTCTTATTTTATTTTGCTCTTTCTTTTATTTCAGCATATTAAGGTGCTACATATGTTTAGGCCACATATATTACCTTTGCCCCACCCAAGTGAGTGCTTCAAGCATGTCCATCCCCCAGATGGTATACACCACATCCATTAGATGTGTATTTACCCATCCCCTCCTCCCACCTCCCATCTGCCCAGCATCAGATGAATGTTACTACTATATGTGCACTTAAGTGATGATCAGTTAACTCAGTTAATAACAATTTGATGGTGAGTACATATGGCACTTATTTTTCCATTCTTGTGATATTTCACTTAGTAGAATGGGCTCCGGCTCTACCCAGGATAATACAAGAGGTGCTAGATCACCATGAATTTTTGTTGCTGAGTAGAACTCCATAATATACATATATCACATTTTATTAATCCATTCATTTATTGATGGGCACTTGGGTTGTTTCCACATCTTTACAATTGTGAATTGTGCTGCTATAAACATTTGAGTGCAGATGTATTTTTTTATAGAATGTCTTTTGTTCCTTTGGGTAGATGCTCAGTAGTGGGATTGCTGGATCAAATGGTAGTTCTACTTGTATCTCTTTGAGGTATCTCCACATTACTTTCCACAGAGGTTGTACAAGTTGTGGTCCCACCAGGAATGTATGAGTGTTCCTGTCTTTCTCCATCCACTCCAACATTTATTGCTTTGGGACTTTTTCATAAAAGTCATTCTCACTGGAGTTAAGAAATATCTCATTGTGGTTTTGATTTGAATTTCCCTTATGATTAGAGACATTGGGCATTTTTTCATATGCTTGTTTTACTATATGCCAAAATTAACTCAAAATGGATCAAATACCCGAACATAAGTCCTAAAACTATAAAACCCTTAGACAAAAACAGGGAAAAGCTCCATGATATTGAATTTGGCAATGATTTCTTGTATATAGCACTAAATAGAAAGGAAAAAAAGAAGAAAATAAATAAATTGCAATACATAAAATTTAAAACTTACATTAATCAAAAGACACAATCAAGGGATTTAAAAAGCAACCTATGGAATGAGAGAAAATATTTCAAAATTATGTATCTGATAATGGGTTAACATCCAGAATATGTAAAGAACTTCTACCTTTCATTAACAACAAAAACAACCTTCTAAATAATATACAAAGGACTTGAAAGGAATATATACAATGGCCAATAGCATATGAAAAGACTCTCAACATCACTAATCATTAGAAAAGTGAAAATTAAAACTGCAGTGAGATAACTCACATTTATTAGAAAGGCTACTGTTAAAAGAGACATTAAAGAGTGTCAGAGAGAATGTGAGGAGGCTGGAACCCTTGCAAGCTGTTGATGGAAATGTGAAATGGTACAGCCAGTATACAAAGCAGTACAGCAGTTCCTCAAAACATTAAAAATGGAATTAATGTATGAATCAGCAATTCTACTTCTAGAGATACACCAAATGATTTGAAAGCAGGTGTCAAAGAGCTACTTGTACACCCATGTTCATAGCATAATTATTCACAATAGCCAAAAGGTGGGAATGAGCTAAGTGTTCATCAACAGATGCGTAAACAAATTGTGGTATTTACACACAATGGAATATTATTCAGGCTTAAAAGGATGAATATTCAGACACATGCTACAACATGGATGGACCTTAAGGACTTTATGTTAAGTGAAATTGGCCAGTCAAGCAAAGGCAAATACTGTACTATTCCACCTATTAATACATGAGGTACCTAAGGTAATACCATTCATAGAGATAGGAAGAATAGAATGATGGTTGCAAGGAGATAGATTTCAGCAAAAGAATGAGGGCTATTGTTTAATGGGTATCAAAGTGTCAGTTTAGGATAATGAAAAAGTTCTGGAAATGGATAGTGGTAATAGTTGTGCAGCATTGTAAATATACTTAATGCCACTGAATTCTACACTTAAAAATGGTAAATGGTAAATTTTATGTCATATATATTTTGCCATAATCAAAGATATGCAAATGAGGAGAGAACAAAGGGAGAAAAACAAGGATTGAGGAGAGGGGGGCATAATAGAAAAAAGTGGGGGATACAGAGGGAGGAAAGAAGAGAAAGAGGAAGAAGAGAAGCAGGAAAAAGAGAAAGAAAGAACTAGAAGGAAAGAAGAAAAAAGAGGGAGGAAGGGAGGGAATAAAAAGAAATATGGCATTGATCTGGCCTGAATCCTAGTCAGGCTGTATGTTATATGTAAGTTCTTTAGCAAGTACCTTAAACTTTCACAGACTCATTTTCTGCTTTTAGAAAATATCTGATTTTCAAATTTGTTCCTAAATCTTATATTAAATAAATACGTAGTTTATCTGACAGCAATCTAACAAACAAAATCAATTGTTTCAAGGAGATTTTGTGGCAACTACAAACATTAAATAGTATTACAAGATAAAAAATATATTTTACTATATCTTTAAGATTGTACACAGCTTGATATAGGACTCATATTTCATACTTTCTTCTGTTATTCTACATAACACCTAATGTAGCAGTTATAGCTATCATTATCTAGGTGTTCTGAATTTTATTTGATCCAGATCAGTTTACTAAAATTTGTGAACTATAACCGTAAAGCATTTATTCACTAACATAATAAGAAACTCAGATACAGCCAATGCAGAGGAATAGAGTTTTCATGATGCCATAAGGTACTCAAGTTTCTTCTATTTTTCTGCTCAGTGCTTCTTTATATGTAGTTTTATCCTGTGAATTGCCTTGCATTCATCATAAGGCTATTTTATCTCTACTTTGTCACTTGTATTCCCAGGGGAACAAATGATGATGGGCAAATTATGTACATTAACAAAGCCTCCACATCTGCCCCAAATAAGTGTCATTTATGTCTCTTTGTTAGCCATTGCTGACAAAAGTAATTTGTTTTTTAATTGTGTGTAGGTGGTAAGTGGTGGGTAGGGATTTGTTTGTATGAAAGAAGGGGAGAGTGCATATTGGGTAGAGCACCAGGAAAATGCACCCATGACATCAATGATTGAGATTCACTATTTGAACATATTGTGAAAATAATTCTTGTCAATATAATGCATGCATATGCATTTTAATAGCACATTTTACAGAAAAGGAAAGAAAGTTATAGGTCCCTTCCTACTCTATCCTGTATCATTCCTCAGAGGCCACTTTATTTCAACATTTTGTTATTTAATCTCAAAATTACTGTATAATGCTACATAATATATATATTTTTTTAATTTTTTTTAAATTGAGATATCAGTAGAGCTATGTTACTTTGGAGATTCTAAGGGACAATCTATGTCCTTGCCTTTTGCAGCATCTGGAGGTTATCTGCACTCTTGGCTACTTCTTCCCTCTTCAAAGCCATCTTTCTCTTCAAATCTCTCTCTCTCTCTCTCATATCTGTTTCCATCACCATATTGCCTTCTGTGTTTCTGATATTCTTGTCTCCATCTTATAAGGATCCTTATCATTATTTTGGGGCCCAGATTAATAACTCAGGGTGATATCCCCGTCTCAGGCCCCCTAACTTAATCACATCTGCAAAGTCCCTTGCTGTGTGAGGTAAGATATTCACAGGTTCTAAAGATTAGACTGTGAGCATCTGTGTCAGGAGAAGAACATTATTACTCAATCTACCACACTGTCTATGTTGTCACAGGCCATACATTCATTTCTTTATTTTATCATGATGGGGTCTTGGGAAAGAGGTAAAGATGGCATTTTGAAGATGTGATCTTTAATAGGGCAAATTTAAACCACTCCTTCAAACCAATGCCCATGACTTGTCCATCCCTCGCACATAGCATATTGTCTGACATGATGCTGTACATACAAATCATTAATAAAATAAAGAATATTATTCTATTAGTTTTATGTAACATAAATATTACTGTATTCATCTCTTGGATCTATTTTTTATTTAAAATTTAATATGGCAGCCTGCCATTTTGGAAAAGGGTAAAAACATAAATGCAAATTTGTCATTCAGTGGTAAAAACTGTATTTGGTATAGGAACAAAGAAATGTCTGCTTATCTCTGAAAGGAAGGTAATATACATCAATAAAGGTGAAGACAAGTTGAAGCTTGAAGAGAATCAGTAAGACAGAAAAACAAGAGATAGGTGGAAATAATTTGGTCTGAGACACTGTTGAGGGAAATATCTTTACAAAACTGCCTGTCATCATGCAGCTTATTTTCTGGTGAAGCAACACAGAAAATAAGTGGAGATATATATCTATATGTTTAGTATTATCATTTAGTAAAATAATTTCATAATAATTACCATTTAGCAAAATCACAAAGTCTATGTCAGAGTAGTTTAGGATAAAAATTGAAAGTTTGGTTTTTGAGCATGTTAAATTTGAGAAAACCGTCACAATTAACCAGTAGAGTTGAGTAGATAACTGAAGAACAACCAAGGGTTTCGGGTATAATTGGTGAGTGGAGGTATACATTTGAGACTGTTGCCATACAAATGATAATTAAGGCTATGGAATTTGAGTAATAGAGAAAAAAATATGACCAATGAAACTAAACCTTGAAGGAGGGGAATCCGACACAGAACACTCAGGACAGCGAAGAGGGGTGGAAGAAAACCAGGAAAGGGCAATGTCCTACGATCCCGTTGAAGTTCTTGTCTTAAGAGAGCAGTCATCTACGTCAAACTAAGGATGAGAACTGAGACAGAAACAAGCAACCTAGCAGTGCTGGGACAGACAATGCATGATACCATTTAAAGGAATGAGGAGCAGCATGTGCTACTGTTTTTATTGCTTATTGTCCACTCCCACCCCTCAATCCTGATCTAATTTTTGCTGTTTTTATTCTGCTATGTGCCCATAAAGACTGTACTCTACAGCTGAACCATTCAGATTGCCTTGCCCTTTGACTTTGAATTTTGGAATATTTTACATAAAATTTTTAATTTATGACTTTTTACTAAGAAACAAAACCCCTAATGATATGGCCTGTGTGCTCACAGTCTAGAGTGGCAACAGTAAGCAGGAACCAAGAAGCGGCCACATCTTTTAAAAAGCGCAAGTATTGCCCAGTTGCCCACAGTTTTCAATGGTCACTGGGATGTAAACCTAGGCACACATATTGGATTGCTTAACTCGTTTTTGTTGGCTTCTGGGCCCCTTTGCGGATACGCCATTTTAACTGCTTCTGTGTGACCACCAATGAATGATTTGTGTTTTAGAACTTTTATTGAAGAAAACCTACTCATCCATTATCATTGTCTCATCATTTCTTCCAAATCCTAGCAACATATTTCAGTACATGAGGAAAAAAATCTGTTATCCACACAAGTACTTCTTTGCACCAGATTAATTTTAGGGCTTCCCAAACCCTTTCTTTCTGACACCGTAGTCCTTCAATTCCTGTATAATTCCAAGTTCTGTGATCAGATATTGCTGGCAAAATTGGATGGAAACAGCGGAACTGGCAGGAAAGCATTTCCATTTGACACTGAACTTTCTATCATCAGGCCTGTTTCCATCTACAAACTCTCTGAACCTTGTAGTTTTCTGTTGGTGCTCCCCATATGAACTGCAGCAAAATGAGGTTTCCAAACAAGATCACATTTCTGCCTGCCCCATGCTCCCATGGAATCAATCAGACCAGATAATGCTGGAAGGCTGAGAGACAGCAAAGAAATATTAGTAAATATGGTCTTATTCCAACAAACCACATAACCTAAGAGAACGATTTGTGGATCTGACAGTTGATATTGCAATTGAATATTATTTTGCAGAGGTGGAATTGTTGCTACTGCTGTCAGCGCATAGCAGGTGGTTGGAAGTTGGCAACTTTTATGAAAGCCATTTATATTACAGTACATTTCATGTAAACAGTGGCAACATAAAGCTACACTGTTCCAGGAATGAGATGCAAATACTAGAAATGTTTTTATCCCCAATAAGAATTTAGGTAATTATGCTTGAATTAAAATAAAGTTTAAAGAATAACTTTAAGACACCATCAACATTTTCTGTACATATTTGACTCTGAGTGCTACTGGCAAAGTATTCACCACAGTTATCCTGTTCATATTTCTGTTAACTTTAGTAAATCTGCAATTTTGGAGGCTGATTAAGTAACAGATTAACTAAAATTCTTGACTGATAAATTTATTGAAAGCAAAAGGTTTGCCAAGGTATACTTTTAAAAACTGAGTGAACAAATTTATTACTAAAATAATGCCACCTTCACCTGCTTTCTAATAAACTTTCTTAAGTGAAAACATGGGCCAGAGTTTTCCTTAACACAAGAGAGTCGCCCATGGCCTTGAGAGAATATCGCTCATTTCTTTATTAACACACATTGTATCACAACACACATACACACACAAAGAATAGACTGAAGTTAATATTTTCTGAAAAACAAATTATAAACATTTCTAAAAAGAAACAACTTTGCTTGCATAGAATTGCATATTTATTCCATTAGCCCCCAAACATCTTTAGGTGGGACTATTCCAACATCATGCAGTGATCCTGGATTAAATGAATCTCAGCAAAAAGCATTTTGAGAAAGAAGGTTCATCTGGAATGAAGCAAATGAAACAAAGAAATGGCTGTAAAACGTGAGGGAAGGAAGCACAACAGGCTTTGTTGACTCACAGCATAGCCTAATGCAAACACTGGATGTCAATTTTTTTTACTTTCTGTTATACTCAGAGATATAATTACTCCACTTCATAGGTTTCCTGAAGTTCAAGTGCCCATTCAAAGTATGAGACATGGCAGGGATAGTCTGATGAATGCGGTATTTATAAACTCCACACAAATCAGCCAGAAAGACGAATGGACTTTAAAACCATCCTGAGGAGTTTACCTCCCAGTGTCTGTCCCTTATGGGAATTCTCGTAAGAATATGCACCACTACCAACCACCAGGAGGCTGAGGAGTCTGTTCCACTGATTAAAATCTAGTCTTCTAGGTCCTGGTAATCTTCTGCCTAGTTGTATCCATCATTCAAAGTGAGGTACTTATGACTCTGACTCTAATTGTCAAATTATCTACTTCTCCTGACAATTTTTTCAGGCTTTGCTTCATTATGATGGGGCTCAATTTTTAGGTGAAAAATAAGTCTATAATTGTTGTACCTTCCAGATATATTAGTACTTCTATTCTTAAAAAAATCACCTTTACTACTATTAACATTTTTCCATTTTATTTTGTCTGATATTGGCTTATTTACTCAAGCTTCATTATGGTTAATGTATCTCTTTCCATCTTTTTACCCTCAACTTATTTGTATCTTTGTATTTAAAGCATGCATCCTGTATTCAGCACCTGTTTTGGTAATTTTTTTTGCTCTTTTTTTATTTCAGCATATTATGGGGGTAAAAATGTTTAGGTTACTTGTGTTGCCTTCCCCTCACTTCCCCGCCCCCCAAGTCAGAGCTTCACGAGTGCCCATCCCTCAGATGGTGTGCATCGCACTCATTATGTGTGTATATACCTATCCCCTCCCCCCTTCCACATGCCCAACACCCGATAAATGTTATTCCTATATGTGGACTTAGGTGTTGATCAGTGAAACCAATTTGCTGGTGAGTACATGTGATGCTTATTTTTCCATTCTTGGGATACTTCACTTAATAGAATGGGTTCCAGATCTATCCAGGAAAATACAAGAGGTGCTGTATCACCGTTGTTTCTTAGAGCTGAATAGTACTCCATGTATACATATGCCACATTTTATTAATCCACTCATGTATTGATGGGATTTGAGTTGTTTCTACAGTTTTTCAATTGTGAATTGTGCAGCTATAAACATTCAAGTGCAGATGTCTTTTTTTATTTTAGCGTATTATGGGGGTACAAGTGTTAAGGTTACTTATATTGCCCATGCCCCCCTCCCCCCTCGAGTAAGAGCTTCAAGCATGACCATCCCCTAAACACTGCACATCTTACTCGTGCTGTAATATATCATCTGGTTTTCTTAGCTCTTGTGAAGGTTTTCTTTGCATGCATAACTGTTCAAATTTATGTTTCTGCCAGGAAACAAGTGCTGGAAGGTCCTATTCTACCATGTTGTTAATGTCATTCCTTTCTCAACCATTTTTAAGTGTATAGTTTAGTAGTGTTATATAAATTCATATTGTCATGCAACCAATCTCCAGAGTTGTTTTTATCTTGCAAAACTGAAATTCTATACCAATTAAAGAATAACTTTCCATTACCCCTCTCCAAAACCCCTGAAACTCACCATTTTAGTTTCTATGTTTATGAAATTTATTACTCTAGATACCCCATGAAAGGGGAATTATATATAATTTTCTTTTTTTGACTGGCTTATTTCACTTAGCATAATGTCCTCAAGGTTCATCTACATTGCAATATGCTAATATGTCATAATTTCCTTAATTTTTAATTTTTAAGGCTCAATAATATCCCTTTTTGTATGTGTGTGTATACACACACACACCATTTTGTTTATCCCTTCATTTGTTAATGGACTCCTGGTTTGCTTTCACTTTTTGGCTGTTATGGTAACATTGCTGTGAATGTAGGTTTACAAATATGTCTTTGAGACCTTGCTTTCAATTATTTTGCATGTGTATACACACACACACACACAAGTGGAATTGTTGAGTCATATAGTAATTTTATTTTGAATTTTTTGAGGAATCTACATACTGTTTTTCTATTTTGCATTCACACCAACAGTGACCAAAATCCCAGTGTTCTAATTATTTTACATCCTCACCAACACCTTTTCTTTTCTCTGTCTTCTTCTTTTTCTTTTTTATAATAGCCATCCTAAGGAGTTGGCATCCAAAACTCATTATGGTTTTGATTTGCATTTCTCTAATGATTAGTGATGTTGAGCATCTTCTCATGGGCTTGTTTGCCATTTGTGTATATTCTTGGAGAAATGTCTATTTAAGCTTTTTTGCCCATTTTTTATTGTATTCTTTTCAAAATTTTTGTGTTGTAGGAATTATTTATTCTAGATCATAACTCCATATCATATGTATGATTTGCAAATATTTTCTCCCTTTTTATAAGTTGCCTTTTTTCTTTTTGATTGTATACTTTGATACACAGAAATTTTTAATGTTGATGTAGTCCAATTTATGTATTGTTACTTATGTTGCTTGTACTTTTGGTGTCACATCTAGGAAATAATTGCCAAATTTAATGTCATTTATCTTTCCCTCCTATGTTTTCTCCTAAGAATTTAAAAGTTTTGGCTCTTACATTCAGATCTTAGATCGATTTTGAGCTAATTTTCTTTCTTTCTCTCTCTCTATATATAGATATTTAATTTCAGCAGTTTATGGCAGCACAATTGCAGAGATGTAGAAACAACCCAAGTGCCCATCAATACATGAGTGGATTGAGTTAATATTGTTCATTGTGTAAGGTAAGGGTTTAACTTCAATTCTTTGTACGCAGATATCCACTTTTTCTAGTACCATTTGTTGAAAAAACTGGCCTTTCTCCTCTGAATGGTCTTGATACCCTTGTCAAAAAACATTTGTTCATATATGAGAGGGTTATACAAGTGATATTTAAATCATTAAGAAAAAAGAATATGCATTTTAAACGTATCTTATAATTACACAATTATTTTTACTGGTGAGCTTTGTTTTGTTGTTTGTTTGGGGTGTGTGTGTGTGTGTGTGTGTGCGCGCGCGCGTAGGTTCAAACTTCTATCTGGGTTTTTTTTTTTTCCACCTATGGACTATCCTTTAGTATTTCTTATGAGGCTGGTCTCCTAAAAATGAGTTCTCCCAGCTTTTGTTTATTTTGAAAAGGTTTTGTTTCAAAGACTCTCTCAACCACTAATGCACGCAAATGGTGGATCCTTGCCTCTGAACTTATTTGTTTCTCCCTGTGTGGAGTCTCTGCCCCCTGCGTGAGCTGGGAGGAGGAGCTGGAGTTGGAGCCTTGCATTCTCAGTCTGCTCAGCCTGGAGTAGAGGATCCCTTGTATAGGCACCGGCTGGATGCGGGAAGAAGGCCAGCAAAGTATTGGCCACACTCATCAGAAAGTTAGTGTGTTCAACTTAAATTAAAGGGGATGAGAAATGCTGGTATCTTTGCCCTCCCATGTCTCAGTGAGACTGGGGAAGCTTTGATTAGGTGCAAAGGGACAGGGAGCCCTGTCTGCTTGTCTGTACCTGCCTGATGTGGAGCTCCAGGCAAGATAAGCTGGATGGGGAAGAGGCAGGGAAAAAGCATGCTGTGGCTCAAATGCTACAGATTCTTATTTTTCTTACCAAAATTTAATGCATTTCTTCAATAAAATTTTAATTATTTGCTGTATACACTAAGGACAATTTTCGGAGACTGTAAGTGGTTATTTTATTCAAGTTTTGACCAATTTGGCTTGTTTTGCTGGAGAGCTTGTTTTTCTGGGTCTACAGAGCTCCTCACATTGCTATCCTGGAAGATGTACACAGTTATATGTTTTTAAATGATAAAAAATAATAAAATGTTATTTCTGAGTTCACAATTGGAATAATGGCATTGTGTTCTCAATAAGAAAAATGAAAGGTAGTCCTTTATGATGAAATTCACTCAGTATATAAGGGAAAAGATAGTACAAATACAATGAAAAATGTATCTAAAGACATGGATATTTAATTACCATAACAAGTTCAAGAGTATGTAAATACATCAACGTGGCCAGAAAAAAGAAAGAGTTTGTAAAAGATTTCAAAACAGGGGCAGAAGCCAGACTATGCTTAGGAGTTTGGACTCCATCCTGAAAGGAATTTATAGGAATCAAATTATGTTTCAGAAAATAGCTGAACCTGCATCATTATATAATGTGAAAATATTCCAGTGTGAGCATACTGATATAGACATCCTCATTTGGATCTGCAAAGCATGCCATCCTCAGTAGCCTTCAAGGGTACAGACATCTTACTTGTTCCCCAGCTGATTGTCACTGATTCCAAAATTAAATGGGACAAATACATGCTAATTCCATCAGAGTCTGTTCACTGGAATTCTCTTAATACATGTTCTCCCAATATGTTCCAGTTCTGGGTGAATCTTGCAGTGAGCCTAATGCTGATACTTTTCAAAGTTGACTTTCTTGATAAACACACACACATGCATACACACTCAGAGTAAATCATTCAAAGTGGGATTGTGTTTGTGTGTTAATAAGTATTAAAATGTATAACTAAATAAACAACATGTGTTGTTGGCATAATAGAATAAAGAAGGCTGGTATGGCCAGAGATGCCTTTCCAGAAAAGGTGAGAAGTGAGACAGAGCTTGAAACATAAGATAAATAAATTAAATAAATAAGGAGAGGAATAATTTTCAGGCAAAGGGAATACTAAGAAGCAATATTTCAGAAGAGGGATTGAGAATGCAGAAAAAAGAGATATGTATGAAAAATTCGCTAGAAGGGTAAAACACCAGACTTGACCAAGAAGAAGAAATAGCTAGTGAACTTGAAGGGAGGTAATTTAATCATTTAAAATTATCTAGTCATAGGAACATAAAGAAAAAAAGTGAAAAAAGCCCATGGGACTTAAGGGACACCAGCAGGGACCAACATATGCATTATCAGAGTCCCAACAGGGAAAAGAGAGGGAAAGGGGTAAAGAATTTAAAGAAATGGTGTCTGGAAACTTTCCAAATCTGGAGAAGGTAAGGGACATTGAGATTTAGAAAGATCAACCTTCTGGTATAAGATAAATCTAAAGAAATACACAACAGGATGCATGATAATTAAATTACCAAAAGTCAAAGACAAAAAATTTTAAAAGCAGCAAGTAAAAACTGATTTTGCATGTTCAAGAGAATTTCCGTCAGGTTATCAGTGAATTTCTCAGCAGTAATCTTGCAGGCCAAAGGCAGTTGGATGATACATTCAAAATTTTGAAAGAAAAATAAAAAATACACGGCCAGGCACGGTAGCTCATGCCTGTAATCTTAGCACTCTGGGAGGCCGAGGCGGGCAGATTGTTTGAGCTCAGGAGTTCGAGACCAGCCTGAGCAAGAGCAAGACACCATCTCTACCAAAAATAGAAGAAAAAAAATTACCTGGGCCTCATGGCACATGCCTGTAGTCCTAGCTACTCAGGAGGCTCAGGCAGTAGGATCGCTTGAGCCCAGAAATTTGAGATTGCTGTGAGCTGGCCTGATGCCACAGCACTCTAGCCCAGGCAACAGAGTGAGACTCTGTCTCAAAAAAAAAAAAAAAAAAAAAAAAAACAAGAAATGCTAAAGAAAGTCTTTTACTTTGAAACGAAAAGACACTAAACAAAAATAAAACTATATGAAAGTATAAACCTTGCTGTTAAAAATTAATACATAGACAAATATAGACTACTCTAATACTGTAATTTTGGTATATAAATAACTTAATTCTGATTTAGAAGTTAAATGACAAAAATATAAAGATAACTATATAAAATTATGTTAATGGATACACATTAAAAGATATAATTTATGACATTGGTAACATGAAGTAAGTGTGGAGGAGAAGTAAAAGTGTAGAGTTTTTTATGTGATTGAAATTAACTTGTTATCTTCTTAGAATATTAATAGATTGTTTTACATATCAGATATTATTTGTATGCTCCATGATATCCCCAAAAATCATACCTATAGAAGATTTCTGCTGAGAAATTCGCTGATAATCTTATGGAAGTTCCCTTGAAGATGACAAGTCACTTTTTACTTGCTGCATTTAAAATGTTTGTCTTTGACTTCTGACAAAATATACAAAAGAAAATGAGAAAGAAATCAAAGGATGTCACTACAAAAAAAATCAGTGAACCACAAGGAAGATGGCAAAAGAGAGACCAAGAACTACAAGACAGAAAATAAATAATACAATGACAATTGTTAGTTTCTCTCTATCAATAATTAAGAAGACTCAGAATTGAATAACATGAGTCACCCAACAGAGTGCCTGGGACAAAGCTCAGTAAACGGTAGTTTTGTGGACTGCCAGGCTAACTCTTCCTGCTTTATGTGGGCTAAGGAAAGGGATTGAATCTCATCCATTTTTGTATTTGCAAGACTGGAACAATATCTAGTAATCAGAATATATTTCTTGGATGAAAAAGAAAGGGAAGCCCCAATCTATTAAAATTAGCACCAAGAGTGCTAAGAGATATGGACTAATTTTGGCCATAATTGTGGAAGGAAAAGAAACTAACAGCAAATTCATTTTCTGTGCCAAATTCTCTGCTGGATGGTTTAAAACGTTATGTCATTTAGTTCTTGTAACAAGTATATAAGGTAAATATCAAAGTCTTTTTCTAAAGGACATTAAGAACAGTTATGATAATTGCTCAATTTCACCTAAAATTTGTTTTCTGTCCTACATATTTTAATCTCATGGAATTTTTGATGAATATGCTGCTGGAGCTCTAGTTACAATATTGGGAAAATGATTTGAAATAAATGCCTTATTTACAGTGATTGCTCCTTTCCTGATTTTTGTCTCTTCCTTATTCTCAAATTCATTCAGTCAACTTTTCTTGAGAATTTTTCTCTAAAGATCTCACAAATGTAGCCCAGGCCTTCCACTTTGCTGCCGCTAAGCTGGTTCAGGCTTTATCATCTTTCTCCTGCTCTTGTTAGATAATGCCAGTGCCTGACCTTTTAAAGTGCAGCCTCTTTTCTCCTATTCTTCTGCATACTTTTCCCAGAGTGTTTTTCATATAACACAAATCTAATGCAAACCATCAATGAAATTAAATTGCCCTCGTCCTTTAGAAATAAGTACTGTTATTTTAAGAAATCACCTTTTCTAGATTTGCTGTAAACTCTTTGGAGAAAGACTTTTTTTCATTTTTTTTAATGGGGATGGCGGTAATGAAGATTGTAGGTGAGATACAGAAGCAAATAAAATAAACTTGAGGTAGACTTCAACTACTAAACTCCACACTAGCAGGGTGATCTTGAACAAGATTCTAAACTTCGATGGTTCTCACTTTCCCCAGTATAAATAGAGACAACAATAGAACCTATCTAATAAGATTTTAGTACTAACTAATCGATTCATTCAGTAACTAACTAATACGAATTTAGCAAGGTGCCTGACATATAAGAATCAAATAGACATTAGTTGTTATACTGTAATCCTGGATAGTAAGATGATGAGTGAGCGACACATCTGTGGAATACAATAGGTATTTGATGAATAATGAATGGATATTTAATAGACTTCAAAATTGGAAAATAGTAATAAGGTCTACTTCTTCAGGGTACCTGAGTAAATAGTCATTTAATTGTTTTATGATCATAGAACAGTTGTCACCATTTCTCTCTTTTCCAATTATTTTATGTACCTTTGCTCTATGGAAATATGTGCAAATGGTTCAGAATTAAGACAGCAAGATATTGATTTTTTGGACATTGAATTTCTGCTTATTATTCAAGAATCTTATTCACAAATTACATGAATTAAAAAGATTTTTTTCTTAAGTTACTAAATAATTTTTATTTGTTTGCTAATCTTAAGCCCAACAAAGTACTGATTTTCTCTAGGAAAAAGAACAAAAAAATATAAGCATAAATAAGAATAAGTTGTTAAAGAACAATTTCAACTCCCGGCATAGATTGTGGAAAAACATCCCAGTAGGAGAGGAACACATAAATCAGCTGGATTGCATGCTAACTTCTACTATGTCTCAAAAATATGATAATTATTAGGCACTTAAAAAATCATGTCATTCTCAATGCACGATTGTTTTTGTTCCTGTTCCATAACTATTATCTCTCTGTTCTTTAGCAAGTAAATCAAACCTTTGAGGTTTGACTTTGTAATCATCCTCTCTAGAACTATTTTGTTCCTGTTCTGAAAATGGTACCTTTTAAAAGTGATGCCTCCCTCCTACTGAAGATAAAATGCGGCTAAACTCTCTGACCTTTGAAAAATGTGGGTGTAACAGCCAGATCGAAGGACAGAAATCAAACAAGAGATGGATGAAATAATTTTTTTTTTTTAATGACAAGCGTTGATCTTTTTTCTATCGCTGCCAATTCCCTGGAAAGTTTTTCTTGATTTCCAAGGTCATTAAGCAGCAGAATAGAAACAAAGTCAAACTAACTCTGCCCACCATTCTGGATGAAGAACTTTCATGAGTTCAGCAGCTCAGCTACATGCCAGCTACTTTGAGAAAGTCTCCCTTTCCTCTCTAGGAAGTGTGAGTGTTGAGCTTAATGAATAATATTTTAAGATGATTTCCATGTCTAGTATTACATTTTAGGAGGCTGTTTATGACAAGGATCCTAGGAGTGAATTACATATTTTGGGGTATCAGTTTCATGTCCTTATAAAAGGAAAAGAATGCATGCAGTGTACAGAAGAGGCTCATTAATAAGCATGTAGATATTGGTCTGTGCCTCCCACTCCTTCACCCGGTTGATTTTTATGGCTGTGCATGTCACTTTTGCAAAGCATTTCTAACTCTATTGCATAAAAAGAATGTGTGGAAGATGTTCTTCAGAGTTTCAAAATTGCTCTTACAAAAAAGGAGACAATGATGACTCCCTAATACAAAAAATGACTCCCTACTATAGCCAACTCCTCTCCTCAAGGAACGTCCTTCACAGGGAAGTACTTGGCAGCCTGAGTCAGGACAGGAGAGAGGGTTATGCAGATCCTGGTTACATGTTTGTTGGGTAGAGGATGTGCTATGTAATACTAAAAATAAAAAAAAAAATTAAATAAAATAAAAAAATGATTCCAAGAGGAAGAGATAAATCGATGTGGACTTTGTGAGCTTGGGGTTGGAGTCAGATGCATGTTGCAGACCCAGAAAAGATGAAATTCAAGGGCTGATATAGAACCACGGACTCAACCGCAAGGTTTAAGCTTAAGGCTGCATGAGTAGGTAAAGTAACTCGACGAATACAAACTATAATTTTATTAATGTAAAGTTATTCTGCACTTACCTATAAAGGTCTCTTCACATCTGTAAACTTTCTGGGAGATACTATTGACTTTCCATAGGCCCATAATTTCAGACGCAAATACTAGCTTAGCCAGTCATTTTCTTTCTTAGTCTTCATGAGCTCAAAACAGAGAGAAACTATTCTTGCAGAAAAAGCATCAAACTTAATGTAAAAAAAAATGGGTCTATCTAACACTAGCTAATTGACACCGGGTAAGATAATTAACCTCCATCAATTTATGTAGCATAGGATTTACAATGTCTTCTTCACAGGAGAAAGCTACTATTATATTTAGTAGTTCCGCATTGATGTTCCATAGTAAGACAGCTATGATTGTGTGGCATAGGCATTAGCTGGGAGAGAAAGAGAAGGTATACGCCTGTAGCCACAAGCAAGAGAAGATGGGATGGCCAGAGAGGGACCAGGCATGTGCCAGGAGTGAGTGGGGAAGATTGTGCCACAGGAGTATATTGCAACTTCCAAAGCCATATGTGATTCTTTCAGTTTAATTATATACTACATCTGTTTTATGCAGTGACCGTGAAGAACTGAGTTTTGTCTTCTCTTGGTTAACGTAGAGCTCCAGTCTTTGACATTACAATGAGTAGTTTTCTATATAACAGTCTAATTGTCTGACTTGAAAAAAATTTAGAATCCAATCTCTGCTTCTTTACTCACCTTCAGAATGTGCATTAAGAGGTTAAGTTATATATTGTCTTGGAGGGTTGGTGGTGAGAAGAAAAGAGTAAGGTACAGTTGTTAAAGAGAAAATAGTATTGTTAATAAAATAATCACTCCCTGTGTGTCAGTCTCCCATATATCCCCCAAACACTAAATAGCAAACGCCATAGATTTGCCTTGCTTAATGAAACAGTTCAATTAAGTTCAACTACAATTATACTTTAACGGTTTAAGTTCAGGGGATTTTGAGACATGACACTATCTTAATATTAGAGGGAGAATAAATAAAGTACAACCAGTCCTGCCATAATGGGCCTATTTATAATAAACCTTTAGGAAAGCTCATTTCAGTTTATCTATACTATTAATTAATAGCGAACAAACATATTTCTCTAAGGGATATTATTGAAATTATATACTTCCTTCCAAAGACATTAGACATTTCAAGATACCTGAATTTAGAATGCTCACAGGAAATAGTGAAAGACAGCAAGACTGGTAAAAATGTCTAGCATTTAGTGGTCCTGTTTTCGTCATTGGGGATACCGAAAATAGGGCTTCTTTTTCTTGAGTTAGTGATAAGAAAGACAGGAAATCATAAAGAATCATGGAAAAAGTATTTTTTATTATAAAACATGCATAGAAGAGAAAAGAAGTGGAGGAGGCAATGTCTATGGTGGAGTTTGAAGATGAAGCATGAACAAAATGTTGTCAAATTGAGTGCAGGGAATGGAAGTAGGAAAGGAAATTTCAGCAAGTATGAAGGCAGATTTGAGGAAACAGCACAGAGCGTGGCATCAGGTTCAATTAATTCTTGTTTGTGAATGAATTGGTTGTTTATACACTCTTTACTTAATTGTACTGATGCTTTTCAAGGTCTATGTAAGGCTGTTAAATTGTGTAATGTGTAACTACATCATCAAATATCATCATGAAAATCAATTGAAATTATCAATTATTTGAAAATTTAATACAAATAGAGCAACTCCAATAATTTGTATTCTATATATATAATTATTATAATCATGAATCATTGGAAAAGCTGCATGAATTAAGGGATCCAAGGTCTGGACATATATTGAAAAGCTGGTAAATGAGCTTACCATTCTTGAAGTTCAAATTCTACCAGGCTCACTGTGTGAAGAGACAGAGAATGACAGAGAAATTGACAATGCCTGTTTAGATGGTTATGAACCAAAGTACTTTCAGAAAAACATCTTTATTGGTGTGTCTTCCATTGTTATAAGCAGACAGCAATTGGTATGCCTCACAAACCTTCTAGGTAGAAATTAATGGACTCGATATACCTCCAGGTACATTAATCTTTATTTATCTTCAGTGTGTGGAGATGTAGTATCCAGCATGTTTAGTCAGATGGAGTGGATACATATCCATTCATCCCATCTGTGCCATCGATGGTTTTCCAATCTTTTGTGCATTTTGATCATCTTACCTCAATGTATGGTTATTTATTATGAAAGATAACTTCTATAGATACCATTTTAATTTCCATTTAAAAATTTAAAACTTTTATAGTGCTATGGATTCCTCTATAGGCACACAGACTATATAAGAGCCAACCCAGTTAGCTGTTTAATTTCTGGAAATCCACATGCTAGGAAAAACCAAAAAGATGTGAGTAAGTCATTGTATGGTTTTTAGGTGTCTCTGTAGGGAGCACCCAAGAAAAGGAGGATTTCTTTGCTTGTTCCTATTATATCACCTTTACCATTCATTATGTAATACCCTTCCTGCTGAGGAAATTGCCAAGTGTTCTTGATATATCATAATCAAAGTGTTTAAAATAATGACAAATAAAATCTCCTTTGAACCTTGATATAATGAACAGTCCGTTTTATTCTTTGGTTAAGTTCTGTAATTATTTGTAGATACCATGCAGTAATACTTTCTTTTCTTTTGTAACCAGTGAAGGCTAATGGTTGCAATTGAACTGAATTTAGTTTCACTCAGCCCTGACATTGTATTCTAGGAAATTCAACTGACTTAAGAAGGTCAGAGATTAATTACTTGTGGGATACCAAACATCAAAACTCACTGCACAAGACTCAGAAAGCATAAGAAATGCCCTCTCGTAGACCCTCATTTATATTTATTAATTAAACACTAATATATTGTTTAAACTACTTAAGTGTAACCCTACTTAAAATTTAGAACTGTCTCGATAGGGTTTTTCTCAACATCTGAATACTGGGGACTTTTGTGGCATTTAGACATCAATGTTCATGCCTTCAGTTGTAGATGGCAACAGATATCTTGTGTGGAAGACTCAATAAGAGACCATCATGATTAAAAATGATAATTCATTGTCAAAAATATTGACTTATAAACTCATTCACCCAACAGCAGATGAAAATTTTTAGAGTATATTTCATAAATGTTCCTGAAAAAGAATCCCTGTTTTAGTAAGTTAACTATTCTAGTGACCTGGGGTGAGAGAAAGTAAAATTCAACATTAATTTTATGAAGCAGCATAATTTTACATAAAAGGTATGTAACATGCTCAACTAAAATTATAGGTTAGCTATGTTTACAAGGTTGTAAAAATTTGTAAACTATAACCTGGGTAATTTCACAGTAACCCATACAAGATGAAACTGCATACTGTTAGCAATTATAAGCATAATACAAGACATAGACAACTGCTTGAATGTGTTGCAGAGCACAAAGCAGATGGAAATCGGAGGGTGTTCACCTTTGAAAGACAGGAATAGCACTTACTTAACAATCTATGTTGATCTGCTTTTTCTCCTGAAGGCATTGTCTGGGTTTAATATCAATGACTTAAGCTTCCAATTTTAGAAGTTAGAAAAGGAAGGGAAAATTAATTCCAAATTAAGGGGAATGAATGAAATAATGAAGATAATAAAAGAAATCAATGTAATAAAAAACAAAACTTAGAATATGTCCATGATACCAAAAATTAAGCAAGGTTCATTAAGCAAAGATTAATAAATCCCTAATGAGATTGATAAACCAATGTAACACTAAAAAAAAGATGAGCAAACACAGAGAGAAAGGAGAGGGAGAGAGAGCAAATTGCTAATAACAGGAAGGAAAGAACTAGTAATGTTACAGACTCCATGCACATTAAAAGGCAATAAGGGATTATTATTAACAACTTGATGGAAATAAAGTTGAAAACTTAGAAAACACAAAGTCATTAAAAAGCACAATTTACAAAAACAAACAAGAAAATAATTTACAATTCTCTATAAATAAACTCAACTAGCAATTAAAACTTTACACAAAGAAAAACTCTAGATCCAGATGGCTTCACTAGTTATTTCTGTCAGACATTGAAGGAAGCAATACCAATATTTAGCACATTTATTAAACAATATATAGGAAGAGAGAAAGCAATCAAATTTGTTTTACTCACAATTACACTGTTTCCCAAACTTGTACTTCTTCAAGAGTAAAAGTATGGAGAAGACATTGGACTCTATATTCCCTAGATAAATTAATGATAGATCCAGAAAAAGATGTGTACAAGAAATTCATTAATGTAAAACTCTATTACAGACATTTTGAAAGGCCCAGATAAATGTAGACATGTACTATGCGTGTGGAATAAAGGTTTAGCACAATGAAGTTAATGCTGCTAATCACAATTCTGTCAAAATATGAACTATATTATTGTTTAATTTGGCAAGCTCACTCTAAAATTTATATTGATCAGAAAATACAAAAATTGACCTAAGATATTACTCAAGAAAGAAAATGTTGGAGGATTTGCTCTAGTAGATATCAACATTTTTTCTTCCTTTTCAACCATACACTTCATGAAGTTTGGGATTGTTTTCTCCTTTTGCAATACTACTCCCTGCTATAGTGTCTGGAATATGGATAGCACTAAAGATTTTTTTTTAGTATGTGAATTATTTAGCTATGTTAATTAAGACAATGCTGTACTTGAAAGATTAAAAAAAGATAACTGCAATAAAATAAAAAGCTCTGAGAGCTTCATAAATGTATGCAAACTTGAATTTTTAATAGTTTGCATCTCAGGGCAGTTACTAAAGGATGGGTTTTTAATATAATAAGCTGAAAAAAATCAGTATCCTTATTTCAAAAATAATATAATCTAACAGATGAAATAAAAATAATTCCAGGTAGATTAATAACTTAAATATGAAAGAAAAAATGTATACAGATTTTTAAAACATTCTAGAAACACATTTATTAGTCTTCTGTATACAAAATACAAAAAGCAAAAGTCAAAATAAGTTATAAATTTAACTACATTAATAACAACAGACCACTTAAAGAAAATGAATAAAAAATCCTCAGGAAGGAAAAAACAGGAAGAAGATATTCCTAATAGCTACACTGACAAACAAATAGGATCTCTAAGATATAAAAACTTCCTCCAAAAAGTAACAAGAAAAAGAAAAATAAGCAATAGAAATATTTGAATCAGGACTATTACACATAGAAAAACATAAATAGCAAACTCATGAAATTATGATCAATCTTATTAATAACCAGAGAAAGCCATAACAGTATTAAATCTTGTTGATTCCAAAAATTTAAATGTTTGATAATATGAAGATAAGAATGGGGCAACTTATCATGTACAGATGATGAGAGTGTAATTCTTGCTACTAATTGAAAAATAAAACTACTTAGTCTTTTGCAGAAAGTTAAAGATACGATTATACTGACCTAGCAGTTTCAGTCAGTACTTTACAAAAATCTCCATTTGTAATCCAAAACATGTAAAAAATTATTCATGGTGACATTATTCAAAAAGAAAAAAACCTGGAAACATTCGAAATGTCTCTGAACGTTAGGTTGGAAAAATGTGTTACATTTCTTCAGCAATGGAATATTAGCATACAGTATACAGCAGGGATAGAAACATTTACCTCTATGTACATGAACATGGGCGAATCTCACCAATACAATTTTGAATTAATGACAAAACACAAGTCAGAGATAAATATATAGCATGATTCATTACCGCAAAAATTTAAATATAATTGATTTTACTCATAAATTGAAAATTAAATGACATACATGTATATACCTATATATGTACACACATGTATGTGCAATATAAATATTTTATATACAAATGATACTGATACATATTTATCAAAATATAAGTACATTTTATTTATATTGATTTATATTTATATTTCATTTATATCTATTATGTGCATTAATACAATATAAATGTCTATATAAATTCTACATATATAATTTATAGTCTAATTTATGCAAATTATTTTATATAAATACATTTTATGTTATAATTTATATATAAATTTATTAAATACATATACACAGAGAGACATACACACAGAAAGAGAAAGGAGAGAGAGAGAGAGAGAAGCAAGGCAATGATCAAATGAAGTTCTAAAAAATATTCAGATCCAGGAGAGATGAGTGTCAGGGAAACAGGATTCAATGTCCCAGGAATGTCCTATTTCTTAAGTGCCTTCTGGTGGCTACTCTTGCTAATTTATCAAGAATTTATGAATCTTCTCTTATTTGATGTTTTTAATGAATGGAATTAACTTCATTTAAATCAGAAATGTAGGGCAATGATCTGTTGGTAGGCTACTAATAAAAACAAATTAGTAAGTTTTTTACACTAAGCAGAGAGTTCTGGTTATCTATGACCAAACATATGTAGCAGAGCAGATTTTTCTTTTAAGGAGAGTGTGGAGGACTATAAAGCAGAAAAATTGCTTATGACAAAAACATGTCTATGCCATTAATTATGCAAAACTTTGTTTACAATTTAGATTTTATAAAAATGGAAAAAAGTTATAAAAATGGGTATCATAGGAGATAGTGATATGATGAAACCATTATTATTTTTATTAATTCAATTTAAGAGTAATTTTACTCACAGTGATAACTCCATGAACTTAATGTTTTCCCTGTCAATCTCTTGGCTGTTTATTCAACAAAAACAACAATAATAAGGACAAAATATAAAAAAGGAAACAAAGATCAGATTTTGGTTTAGAAATAAATTTACAATCTCACTTTTGCAGACACTTTTAACATACTTGAATCAAACAAATATTTTAATTTTCTAAAGCTAAATACCACAAGGATCTTTGTGTTAGAATATATTTCTTTGATTTTTTTCTTGTAACAATTTCAGAGTTTCATAATTTCCAAAAACTAATTATTTCATAAATTTTAGTATTGATATATATTGATCAACTGGACAGGGTGGCTCACACCCTTAATCCTGGCACTCTGAGAGGCCAATGTCGGAAGTTGGCTTAAGGTCAGGAGTTAGAGACCAGCCTGAGCAAGAGCGAGACCCCATCTCTACTAAAAATAGAAAAAGAAAAAATTAGCCGGTCAACTAAGAATAGAAACAAAAAATTAGCTGGGCCTGGTGGCACGTGCCTGTAGTCCCAGCTACTCGGGAGGCTGAGGCAGAAAGATCATTAAGCCCAGGAGTTTGAGGTTGCTGTGAGCTAAGCTGATGCCACGGAACTCACTCTAGCCCCAGCAACAAAGGGAGACTCTGTCTCAAAAATAAATAAATAAAGATATATATTGATTGATTTTTTTATTATCTTAAACTATATGTTGTGTCTGTTAATACATACTTTTTGGCATTCAGTATTTGCTTATTTGCATCATGTTGTCCCATTTTCTTTCTTGATCATTCTCGGTTATTCTTCTTAATATTTTCAGACAACTAGATTTGTTTTGTTGGTTCTGTTCTTGTTATTGACGTTATTGCCTTTTGATTCATCTCGTTTCATTATTCATTCCATTGCATTTCTTTGTGTTTAATCTGTTGTTTCTCCCATCTCCAATACGTTTTGAGTTAGATGCTTACTTAGCTCATTAATAGCTAGTCTCTTTCTTCCTAAATTGAAAAATTCCTTCTATGGGCTTCTTTAGTTTTATTCCACGAATTTTTACAGGATATTTTTTTTGTGTGTTAATTGTTACTCAGTTCTGAGCATTTTGGAATTCCTATTGCTGCTGTTAGTTTAACCCAAGAAAGTGTGTGAGCATTGTGGGTTTTTATTTTTCTGTTTCCAGATGCATGAAGTTTTAAACTTTTTTTTCTTTTTGTCTTTATAACATAATTACATTATTCTTGAAGATAGGTTATCATGCAGTATATTGTCAAACCCAAGACACTGATTGTGAGCAAACTGGTAGGTACTGTTAACAATTATGTCAAGACAGTAAGTATATATTTTAATTATATAGATAAACCTGGGTCTACTTTACTTTAGTAAAAAAATAATGGTTTTCTTTTTAGTATTTGAATCTTCTTTTTCATGAGTGTACCAGGCTTCACTTGAGAGATTGTGAATCATACTATTCAAATCTTTATTTTTACTTACTTTTGTCTTCTGATGTAACAAACTTTTATGTATTTAATATAAACAGGGGTATTTACCCAATTGTGTAGCCACATTTTTAATTTTTTTCTATTTCTCCCCATAGTTCTTCAGTTGTTTGCTGACATATAATAAAACTATAAACTTGGACAAAATATATATTTATGACTACAATTTGTTGATATGATTTTAGTTTAGAAGTATATAACATTACTCTTCCCTATCCATGCTGCCTCATATTAAATTTGTTACCATTGTTTTCTTTCACTTCGTACTTGTCTGCCATTTTTTTTTTTTTTTTTTTTTTTTGCTTGTCCTACGTATTTCACATTCTGTTTGTGTGTGTGTGTGTGTGTGTGTGTGTGTGTGCTGTGAATAACTATTACTAGGTCATTTTCCTCCCTGCTCCTAACTTTTTAAAATTTCTTTCCTTGCTTTCCAGTGGATATTGAGAATTCTCTTTTGCTGGTTATAATTCTATTTTTATTCTTTCTGTGATTACCACTAGTCTACTAATTAGCCCTAATTAATATGCTTTTCTCTATCAAATTCTAAATGTAGCAATAGTTTTATCTTCCTCTTAAGAGGATAACTATTTTAGTATTCCTCATCTCACTTATTTTTCACCTTGTGGGTACCATCGGAAGTTTTAGGATTGTTACAGGCATATTATTTTTCTCTGCTTTTGCCATTTTGCAAACTTAATAATTTCTTTGGTCACTTTTACATAACATTTATTTTGACATTTACTAAATTTGTTTCTCTACTGGATGGAGCCCTTCTTTCAGGCCATTTTATGCTCTAAGTTTCTGAGGTCTTATATTACGGAATAGTTTTGCACCCTCAAAAATATTTTTGAAGTGTCATTCCTTAAGAAATAAAAGGAAAAAGGGGTTAATTTATTTTAGTTTTGTCTTAGTTAGTTAATAAGCCTTTTAAAAAATCATCTTAACTATATTTAAATGAACAGTAAAATAGTACTAACAATATGCACATTGTTGTGTTGGAGAGATTTATACCAACTTTATTCTTACCATAATGTAGACTGTTTTTATTTGGCTTTTTGCTTTTTCACAATTACCTTTAAATTTCACTGATGTAATGTTTTGTCTTATCATATTTATTTTTCTGCATTCTATGTCCCTTGAGATTTTTTGACTTTTCATGCTTTTTACAGCCATTATTTTATTTAATCCACTCATGTATTTTTTTCTCTAAATTTGGGTGATTTCTAGTATAAAAGTATCAATGCATCTACTCCTGTGACTTAACCTTCTTTTAAGTTTTTACCTTTATAACATTCCTGATGCATGCTGGCCAACTTTTTGGCCTTTTCTAGTTTATTAATTTGGAATTTTTCACAGATCAGGATTTGTACCATTTGATAATATTTCTTATCTTACTATTTAATGTTTGACCTTAATTTTGTAAATTTGGTATCAATATTGGCATCTTTGTGTTTTTACTGGGAAGACTGGAAGGAAAATCATTTTTGTTATGTATTTTAGTCCATCCCACTATTTGAAACATTTATTTGGGCTCATTTTTTTGAGGACAAATACATGGATTTAATTTTAAATGAGCCTTGCAATCTTTGTCTTATGATAAAATAATTTCAGTCATTTATATTCATTTTTATAAGTAATATATATGCCTTATGCCATATGCCTTATGCTTCCATTACTTTAATTGTACAATCTTCTACACTTAAGCATTGATTTATTTTTCCTTTTTCTTACATTTTCTAAGTTGTTCATGACTTTTTTTCTCCCCTTCACCTAGATCCTAGTCTGGAAGTTTGGCAGCTCTACTATGCTTCGCAGTTCAGCTGGTGGTTTGTCATCTTTTCTTTAACATGCAGATTGATATTTCTCTAGTGATATATCTACATTACGTAATATGTGTCTTCCTATCAAACGACTTAATTGCCTATACCTCCTTAACCCTGTAGTTATGATTTTCTGAAAATCTATATTTTCTGTCTTTCTCCCTGTAAAGCTTATGATTTTTTTCTTGATATGCATTATCTTTAATTTTCCCTTTTAATATATATTCTTAGTTTCATTAAAAACACTAAGGCATTATAAATTCTCAATCATATATCTACCTGTCATTTTTAGCTATTCTAAATTATTGTGAGATTAATTCTTTACTTCTGTTTTCTCCACTCTTTTTATTCCCTTACGTTGAGATCACTGTTTGGATTAATTGGGTTTTAGAATGGATGAATTAGATAGGCATCGTGGCATTTACCCACAGCCCCAGTTACTCAGAAGGCTGAGGCTGGAAGATCTCTTGAGCCCAAGAGTTTGAGGCTGCAGCGAGCTATGAATGCACCACATCCCTCCAGCCTGAGTAACAGAGCAAGACTTACTTTCTAAAAAATTAATAATTTTTTTAAAAGAATAGGTGAGTAAGAATTTTTGCCTTTTAGGGTACTGGCAATGTATTTTCTTTTCTGTTTCATAGAAGTTTGATTCTAAAGTAATGTTCTTTGTTTTTATATTTTGTAAGCAAACCTCCTTACAATATATTCTTAATACTAATAATTTGGCTATAAAATTATTTGGATTCTCTCTTCTTTGTATATTATCATGTCGTCTAAGGATACAAGCCTTTTGATTCTTTCCAATTCTTCTGTTACTGCTTTTTTCCTGATTTAGCGTACTGCCTAGAACCTCTTGCCCAACACCAAATAGAAATATTGAGAATTAGCCTCTTCATTATCTTCTTAATTCAACAGGAAAAATTTCAATGTTTCATCAATAACAACAAATGTTTTCTGTAGATAAAAACATTCAGAGTAGAATAGCTTCCTTCTATCTCATTTGTTATTTTTGAATGTATATATATTAAATTTTATCAATAATTTCTGCATGCATTAAGAGCATCATATGATTTTCCTCTATGGTATTAATATTTAATGCATTACATTAATTGATATTGAATGATAAACCATTTTTGTTTTAAACTTATCTTGATAATATTAAATTAGCCTTATTGCTGGATTCATATTGTTTTTATTATCTTTAAATTTTTTTTTATATGAGTACATGAGTGAGATAAGTTTGTAATTTGACTCTTTTAACATATCCTTGTACAGGTACTTGTGTCAAGGTCTTGCTGGTCTTACAAAATGAGTTAGGAAGTATCATTCTTTCCTTAAATATTTGGTAACAATGTACTGCTAATATCTTCCAGAACTGAAAATATAAGGAAAGTTTTACTACTACTTTTAGTAGAAATAAGAACTATTCATGCTATTTTTTTACTTTATATCCATTTCCTCTAGATATAAAAATTTATTTGCATGATGTTGTTCCTGATATCCTCTCATGATCTTTTTAATGTCTGTGAAAAAAGTCATTATGTCCTATTTTACTCCTGATTCCTTACAGGTTATTTTTCATCTACTTGTTTTATTACTTACGCAGAGTGGTTTGTTCAAAATTTCTGACTGTAACTGTGCATGACATTGCCCCACTCCAGTTCCCTTAGCACAGCGCACGCCTGCTAACGACAATGGCAACGCATTCCACAGTGAACACTGGCCACTCTGTGACCTGAGGTTTTCCTTGCTTGCATGAGAAGCAAGTTTTAAGGGCCAGCATATTTAAAGCCCCTCAAAGGAGACTTGAACCAATGATAGAATATGAATAATCTAATTTCTTATCTTTCAGGTGGAATAATTGTGAGCTAAAGTGTATTTTTGAATTCCACAGTGGTACAGAGCTTTGGAAACCCAAAGTAAAAACTGGAACAAATTTTGTTGAATTCTTTCCTGCCCTGACCCATCTCTTTACTTCTTCCATGCCTTTTCAGTTACTCTCCTACAGAAACTACTTCACTGTAAATATATTTCTCATTATCTTTTTCCAAGGAATCCCATTTTAAATAAATTCTTGAAGAATTTTTCAAATTTTCTTATCTATTTTGATTCAACCTCAGTAAGTGTGTGCATGTTTGAATTGTTATACCTCTCAATAAGCTGAAATATGTGATATATGTGGGGTGAATTGCTTTATCTATGGTAAAGCTTTTTGCCTTAAAATCTCTCTGCTCTAGAATGGATATAGCTTCACCAGTCGTGTTTATTTACATAGAATATCCTTTTGTATTTTTATATTTTTAACCTTCATATAAAGCTATATTTAGATATCTTTTTTAGCAACTTACTGTGGTTTTATTTTATTTATTTTTATTTCATCATATTATGGGGGTACAAGTGTTGTTAAGGTTACATATATTGTCCTTGCCTCCTCTCCCACCTGAGTCAGATCTTCAAGTGTGTCTGTCCATCCTCCCTTTTAAATCCAGTCTCAAAACCTTTCCATTTTAATTCCATAATTTAGTCAATTTATGTTACATGTAATACTATTAATAATATTTTTGGATTTAAATATATAATTGTATCCTATGCTTCCTATATGACTGACATCTTCTCTGGTAATTTATTCTTTCTGTTTGTTATCATTGTGTGAATGAATTATTTTTATTAGATAATATTCCTTGTGTAAATTTGAAATTATACCTTTAGTTTTTTACTTTTCATTTGGCTATTTTAGGAATTAAAATATGATATCTTGAAAAAGCCTTACAACATCCCAAAATTGTTGGAAACATTGTTCCTCTTTTCAGATAATATAAAAATCTTAAAATATTTAGCTTTATTTAATTACCCCTGCTTCAAATTATATATTTATTTTACATAGCAATATTATTATTGTTATAATAATGATTACTATTATATAAATGTTAATTTAAATTTATGAAAATAACAATCCCACCAAAAAGTGGCCAAAAGACATTAACAGAATATTTTCAAAAGAAAACAAATGGTCAACAGACATGGAAAAATGTTCAATATCACTAATCATCAGGGAAATACAAAATAAAATCACAATGAGATACCATCTTACCCTGTCAGAGTGGCCATTATTAAAAAGACAAGAAACGACACATGCTGTCATCTATTCAGAGAAAAAGGTACACTTATTATACACTGCTGGTGGGACTTCAAATTTGTACAACTTCTATGGAAAACAGTATGAGGATCCCTCAAAGAGTTAAAAGTCTAGACCTACCATTTGATCCAGTTATCCCACTCCTGAGTATATACTCAAAGAAAAAGAAATAATTTTATCAAAAAGATATTTGCATTCAACTGATTATTACAGCACAATTCACAACTGCGAAGATATGAAATCAACCTAAGTGCCCATGAATACATGAATGGATATTCCAATTCCATGAAGAAATATTAAATTCCTGAGGTGATGAACACCCCAATTACCTTGATTTAATTCATAATGTATGCCTGTATCAAAACATTACATGATTTGATCAGATACCCTATTACTATAGTACCTATGTGTCCACTTAGGTGCTGTTCTGTTAATACCAGTTTGCTGGTGAGTATATGTGGTGCTTGTTTTCCATTCTTGGGATACTTCACTTAGTAGTATGGGTTCCAGCTCTAACCAGGAAAATATAAGAGGTGCTATATCACTGTTGTTTCTTAGAGATGAATAGTACTCCATGGTATACATATACCACATTTTATTAATCCACTCTTGGATTGATGGGCATTTGGGCTGTTTCCACAACCTTGCAATTATGAATTGTGCTGCTATAAACATTCGAGTGCAGGTATCTTTTTTGTAGAGTGTCATTGGATCTTTTGGGTAGATGCCCAGTAATGGGATTGCTGGATCAAATGGTAGATCCACCTGTATCGCTTTAAGGTATCTCCATATTGCTTTCCACAGAGATTGAACTAGTTTGCAGTCCCACCAGCAGTGTAGGAGTGTTCCTCTCTCTCCGCATCCACACCAGCATTTATTGTTTGGAGACTTTTTGATAAAGGCCAGCTGTAGTAATTAAATCAATCTGGTATTAGCATAAAAATAAAAATATTGACCAGTGGAACAGATCTGAGAATCCTGATATAAAGCCATCCTCATATAGCCATCTAATCTTTGACAAAGCAGACAAAAACATATGCTGGGGAAAAGAATCCCTTTTCAATAAATGGTGCTGGGAAAACTGGAGAGCCACTTGTAGAAGGCTAAAGCAGGATCCACACCTTTCACCTCTCACAAAAATCAACTCAAGCTGGATAACAGACTTAAACCTAAGGTATGAAACTATTAGAATTCTAGAGGAAAATGTTGGAAACACTCTCCTAGACATCGGCCGAGGCAGAGAGTTTATGAAGAAGTCCCCAAAGGCAATCACAGCAGCAACAAAAATAAATAAATGGGACATGATCAAACTAAAAGCTTCTGTACAGCCAAAGAAACAGTCAGGAAAGTGAACAGACAACCTACAGAATGGGAGAAAATTTTTGCATCCTACGCATCCGATAAGGGGCTGATAACTACCATATACTTAGAACTCACGAAAATCAGCAAGAAAAAAATCAAATAACCCTATTAAAAAGTGGGCAAAGGACTTGAACAGAAACTTTTCTAAAGAAGACAGAAGAATGGTCAACAAACATGAAAAAATGCTCATCATCTCTAATCATCAGGGAAATCCAAATCAAAACCACAATGAGATATCACTTAACTCCAGTGAGAATGGCCTTTATCTCCCTTTTTAGTTCTACAATTTAGGTTTTAAATTTCAAAATATAATATTAACCACTTCGGTACGAGCATCAACTATAGTCAGTAGCCACAGATGAACGCACACAGCAACTTTAGCCGACAGCCGTGATATGACTTTTCTAATTTTTCATGTATCAAAATAAAATTGTGAACATTTAAAAATAACATAATGAGAACATATATATGTATATGTTACCTATTCTGACTTACATTACAAGTAAAGCTACCTGTAAAGTAAAACAAGCTTTGAGTGCTTTAAAGCTTTCCTCATTACACAAGAGCAAAACGGATTCATAGTCAATGCACAGCACAAACTACCGTGCGGACTGTGAGTGCCCACTGTGGGCAAGGTGTCGCAGCCAGTGAGCACCGTACCGAAGTGGTTAATCCAAATTTCCTAAAAATATTACTGATTGGCAGATTCCTAAGCATGTCTCAACATCCCCACTCCCTGGTGTACACATACTACATAATCTCCAGGACTGAGAATGTGATGAATCTTACTTCTATGGTAAAGCACTGTTGACTTTAAGAAAGAGAGATTACCCAGATTTGCCTGACCTAATAACACAAAGCCTTTACCTTTGTGCCTAGAAGTAAGGAAGTCATATGAGACGTGAGGTGAGAGAGTATTGAACCTAGGAAAATTCTCCTACTGGCATCAGATTTAGAAGGGTACACATGAAAAGAACCTGAGAAAGGCTACTGAATCTGAGGGTGACACCCGTCTAGCAGCTAACAACAGCAAAAGATTTTAGTTACAGTGAGCACAGGAAATAGGAAAGGAATAAAATCTGCCAACAATGTAAATTAAATATAAATTAGTTTGAAAGAAGATACTAAGCTTCAGATGAGAATTCAACCTGTCAATCCCTTAAATTTAAATTTAAAGAACTGAACACTTAAGCGCTCATATAGTAATAACATTCATCAGGAGTCAGGCAGGAGGGAACAGGGAGGAGGGGATGGGTATATACACACATAATGAGTGCAATGTGCACCATCTGGGGGATGGATATGCTTGAAGCTCTAACTCAGTGGGGCATGGGCAATATACATAACCCAAACATTTGTACCCCCATAATATGCTGAAATAAAAAAAAAAATTCAAATAAGCTTTTATAACTATGCTCAAATAACTAAAAGAAACTATGTCTGAAGAACTAAACCAAATTATGAAAATAATATTTTAACAAATATGAAATATTAATAGAAACAAGGTATTAAAATAGGTTCTAGAATTGAAATATATTATATAACAATGAAATGAAAAAAATCAGTAATAAGGCTAAGCAGCATATTTAAGCTGGCAAAATAAAAGAATCAGCAAACTTGAATATAGATCTATTGCTATTCTCCAGTATGCTGAATAAACAGTAAAAGAATGAAGAAAAATTAACAAAGCCTCAGAGACAGCAAGAATACAAACAAATATATTTATATACACATAATGAGTGTCCCAAAAGGAGAGGAGATAGAAAAATAAGCAGAAAAAATATTCAAAGAAATAATAGCTAAAAAATTCTCAAACTGTTAAGATAGAAATAATTCATAAACCAATCTACAGATTCAATGCCATTTCTATTAAAATCTTCTGGCTTTTTTTTGTTAGAAATGGACAAGCTAATCCTGAAATTCATATGGAAATTTTAAAAAAGACCAGAATTGCCAAAATAAGTTTGAAAGAAATAGAACAAAGTTGGAACAGTTGTACTTCCCAATTTCAAAACTTACTACAAATCTACAGTAGTCAAGACAATTTGATACTGACATAAGGATTGTCATGTACATTAATGGAATCTAATTGAAAGTCTACAAAGAAATGTTTAAATTTATGGTCAATTGCTTTTTCAACAAGATTTCTATGGCAATTTAGTGGGAAGGAGTAGTCTTTTTTAACAAATGACACTGGAACAATTGAATAGCCACCTGCAAAATAATGAAGGTAAACTCCTGCCTAACATTATGTACAAAAAATATCTTTAAGTAAATCACAAGCCTCTGTGCGAGAGGTAAAAGTATAATACTCATAGCAGAAAGCATAGAAATAAATCTTAGTGACCTCAGGTAGGTTATGTCTTGTTTCTTTCTTTTTTTAGACATAACACCAAAATTGCAAGCAGGAAAATAAAAATAGATAAATTTGATTATATAATATTTGTGTGTAAATTGAGCTGTATTTGGATACTATTAAGAAAGTGATAAGAGAATCCACAGGATGGGAAGAAATATCTGCAAATTATATGCCCAATAAGAGACTTGTATCCATAATACATGAAGAGCTGTTACAACTCAATCATAAAAAGGAAAATAGTCTAGTTTAAAAAAAACTGGACAAGAGATTTGAATAGACATTTATTTAAAAAATATACAAATAGATAATAAGGAAGGCATGAAAAATGCTAAACATCTTTAGTCCTTAAGGAAATTAAGTCAAAACCACTTTGAGGTACTACTTCATATTCAGTAAAATTGCTATAATCTAAAAGACAGAAATAAGTGTTAGTAAGGAGGAGGAGAACTGAAATTCTCATTTATTACAGGTAAAAGTGTAAAATGGATCTAGTAACTTTAAAGCTATATACCCAAAGGAACTGAAAATATGTGTGCACCTACAAATCTTACATGAATATTCATAGCATCATTATTCTTAATAGGCAAAAAGTATAAACAACCCAAATATCCATCAATGGTTAAATTTACAAACAAAATGTAGTTTGAACATACAATGCATTATTATTTTGTAACAAAAAGTAATAATGAAGTACATGGTACAACATAGATAAACCTTAATATATCATGTAAAAGGAACACATGTGAAAAAAAAATCATGAAACACTTTAAACAATTATAAATTAAGAAATTAGATAACCTAGGAGAAACTGATAAATTCCTAGAAACATATAACTTATCAAAACTGCATCATGAAGTAATAGAAAATTTGAACAGACAAATAAAAACTAAGGATTGATTCAATAATTTAAAAACTTCCAATAAAGAAAATACCAGGAACAATGGCTTCACTTATAAATTCTACCAAATATTTAAATAAACATTAATACCAATCTTTCTCAAACTCTTCCAAAAAATTGAAGGTAAAGAATTACTCCCAAATTCATTTCCTGGGCCCTGCATTACCCTGATATCAAGTCAAACAAATATACAAGAAGAAAATAAAACTACAGGCCAATATTCCTGATATGGAACATATTATATACACATATTAATATATGCACATAGAAGCAAAAGTCTTCAGAAAAATACTAGAAAATCAATTTAAGACCATATATAAAAGATCACGATCAAGTGAATTTATTCATAAGATATATATATAGCATGACATACACAAATTAATAAGCATGATATAAGATGTTAACAGAATGAAAGATAAAAATTTGTATGTTTATGTCAATAGATGCAAACAAAACATCCTTCCATGATAGAACCTGTCAGCAAATTGTGTGTAGAAGAAATGTACATCAACATCATAAAGGCCATATATGACAAGTTCATAGCTAACATCACAGTTAGTTGTTAAAAGCTAAAAGCTTTTCTCTATGATCAGGAAGAAGGCAAGGCTACTGCTTCTCACCAGTTCACATAGCACTGAAAGTCCTAACCAGAACAAGTGGGCAAGAGAGAGAAATGAAAAGCAGAAATTGCAGATGACACAAACAAATGGAAAAAAAAAAAAAATCACGCTCATGGATCAGTAGAATCAACATTGTTAAAATGTCCATACTACTCAGAGTGATTTACAGATTCAATGAAATCCCCATCAAAATTCCAACATCATATTTCACAGATCTAGGAAAAAAATCTACACTTTGTGTGGAACCAGAAAAGAGCCCAAAAAGCCAAAGGAATCCTTAAAAAAAAGGAACAAATCAGGAGGCTTACATTACCAGACTTGGAACTATACTACAAGGTTATAGTAAGCAAAACAGCATGGTCTTGGCACAGACATAGAGACCAATGGAACAGAACAGAGAACACAGATATAAAACCATCTACATACAGCTAACTGATCTCTGACAAGGCAGACAACAATATACACTGGAGAAGAGAAGCCCTATTCAATAAATGATGCTGGGAGAATTAGGTAGCCACAGGCAGAAGAATGAAACATGATTCATATCTTTCAATTTGTATGGAACTGGAGACTATTATCCTAAGTGAAGTAACTAAAGAATGGAAAAACAAATACCACATGTATTTACTATTGAATTGGAACTAACCAGTCAGCACACATGAGAACAGAGGAAAGTAAAACTCAGTGGAGATTGAGCAAGGGATAGAGGGTCAGAAGGGATGGGAAAAAAAAGCTACCTAAAGGATGCAATGAACACTATCTGGGTGATAGGCGTATACCCCTGACTCTAACATAACAAAAGTGATCCATGTAAACAAAAACATTTGTACCCCCATAATATTTTGAAATTTAAAAAAAGATAAAATATCGATGGCCAATAAATATATAAAAAGATCCACAACTTTATTAGTATTGAGGCAATGAGAATCAAAGCAGATTAAAGAAAAAAGTAAGAGTATAAATCCATATATCTACATGAAGGAGAAACAGTATATTTATAGATAGTTAATGATAATATTGAGGTAGCAATTTTGAAGGTAATTTGGCAATTGTTCAAAAAATAAACACATAAATAATAAAAAATTAAAAAAGCATACAAAGAAATCCACCACTTTCATCCAGCAGTTCCAGGTAAGTAACCTATAAAAATGAGTCTATATGAGAAAATGCTCTCCAGCAAAGAGTGTTCACTGTAGAACTCTTAAGAGCAGAAATACTGAACATAATCTGCAATTCCATCATCAGAAAAAAATGTGAAAGTCTCTGAAATAAGCATGAAGGCCTCCAAAACTAGGGGACTTTTTCTCACATCCTCTAAGTTGTGTTTGCCTGTTGTTGACCTTGAACAATGTTGTAAGGTGTACAAAACTGAAATTAATGGAAAAGATTCATTTACCTAGAAATGTAAATGGTTTGAGACCATTGGAGCAATGTGTACTGACCAATTTTTGTATACATCTATAAATTTATT
The DNA here is from genome assembly GCA_008750895.1 of Mirza zaza. Classification (NCBI taxonomy): domain Eukaryota; kingdom Metazoa; phylum Chordata; class Mammalia; order Primates; family Cheirogaleidae; genus Mirza; species Mirza zaza. The sequence goes on from VSMD01069362.1 coordinate 107,550, forward strand.
TTTTTTAGCTTCAATGTAATTTATTATGTACAGAGTCATATAAAATAAGTTCTCATCATCACTGAGTTAGCATGCTCCATTTTATTTCAGAATATCATGTGTGTACAAAGGTTTTGGTTATATAAATTGCTTTTGTACCTTTTGAGTCAAAGTTATAAGTGTGGCCATCCCACAAATAGTGTGCATTGTACCTGTTAAGTGTGAATTTACCCATTCCCTCATCCACCCCTCCCACTTGCTTGATTTTTGATGAATGTCATTTCCATATGTGACATAAGGGTTGAATGATTAGTTCCAATTAATGGTTTATACATGTGGTGTTTGTTTTTCCATTTTTGTGATACTTCACTTGGAAGAATGGTCTCCAGTTCCATCCAGGTTAGCACAAGATTTGCTAGTTCACCATTTTTTATGGCTGACTAGTATTCCATGATGTATATATACCACATTTTATTAATCCACTCATGGATTGAGATTGATGGGCACTTGGGTTGTTTCCACATCTTTTCAATTGTGAATTGTGCTGTTATAAACATTTGAGTGCAGATGCCTCTTTTATAGGATGTCTTTATTTTTCCTTTGGGTAGATACCTAGTAGGGGGATTGCTGGATCAAATGGTAGTTCTACTTTTAGCTCTTTGAGGTATCTCCATATTACTTTCCACAGAGGTTGTACTAGTTTGCAGTCCCACCAGCAGTGTATAGTGTTCTTATCTCTCCCATCCATGCCAACATTTGTTGTTTTGGAACTTTTTGATAAAAGCCATTCTCACTGGAGTTAAGTGATATCTCATTGTGGTTTTGATTTGCATTTCCCTGATAATTAGAGATGTTGAGCAGTTTTTCATATGCTTGTTGGTCATTAATCTATCTTCTTTTGAAAAATGTCTGTTCATGTCTTTTGCTCACTTTTTAATGTGGTTGTTTGATTATTTTCCTTGCTGATTTGCTTGAGTTCTTTATAGATTCTAGTTATCAGCCTTTATCGATATATAGCATACAAATATTTTCTCCCATTCTGTAGATTATTTATTCATTCTAATGATAGTTTCCTTGGCTGTGCAGAAGCTTTTTAATCTGATCAGGTCCCATATATTTATTTTTTTTTTGTTTCTGTGATTGCTTTGGGGCCTTCTTCATAAATTCTTTGCCTAGGGCGGTGTCTGCAAGAATTTTTCCAGTGTTTTCTTCCAGAATTCTTATGGTTCTATGCTTTAGGTTTAAGTTTGTCATCCACTGACAGTTGATTTTTGTTACTAGTGAGAGGTGCGGATCCTGTTTCAGTTCTACCTGTAGCTATCCAATTTCCCCAGCATCACTTATTGAATAGGGATTCTTTGCCTTGGGATGGGCCCAAAGTCCAAATCCCATACGCCCAGGTCTTAATCTTATTGCCCCAGTGCACAAAAGGGATATTTGTATATAAATTTATTTTGAAATATTTGATTATATTTTTAGATAGAGCCCTGAGCAAAAATATTTGATCTTATGTGTGCATGTTTGTGTATCTGTTGTGTTGTGGATGTGTGTTTATGTACTGAATTCTTTGAATAAGTTGAAACATCTTTGGGGTTTCATTAATTCATGAGTTAAATTAAAGTTTCTGAACAATTTTTCATTTTATAATTGTATGTCATTATATATTACCTTTAAAAATCAGAATGAATTATTGTTCATCTATATTAATGAATAATATAGGAATTCAAATAGATGAATCTGAGCTCTATATTCTGTTATGGAAAGTTCTTTGAGAAATAACATTAATTAAGTTGCAAAAATAAATACAATAGCTTCTATCTCAAAATTTTCATATGTAGAAAACATAAAAATCAAATATGTAGATAAAATACACATTCACTCTACAGACTAACTGGGGTTATTATATGATTTCTCATCTAAGCTGATATATATCTGTGAATTTAAAATCTCTCTATTACATTAGTGACTACACCAGATCAGCAGGTGTAAACTGGAATGTTTGTTCACTCAATTTCTAAGAATTGCTACTTCTTGGAAAGGAAATAGGATTTACTTTTCTGTCATCCTAATATTTTGCTTTAACAATAAACACATAGTCATTTATTCTGTCTATAGTTTCTAGTAAAAATATGCAAAACATTTTAAATTCATTGAGCTTAGAAAATACTAATTGAAATATGGCTTTTATTACATTGTGCTTAATAGGTCAAATATTTAACAATGGGGATTGATTAGCCAAATTATGATACAAATATAATAGAAACTATTGTATGGCTTTTAAAATTAAAATTTCAATAATATTTAATTATAGGGAAGATACTGAGTATATAATGTAAAATAAGAATGCAACATAGAAACAATATAGAAACAATGTTTTTCCAAATTAAAATATATCTCCTGGGGAAAATAACTAATTAGTGGGTCTATAAAGGATATTATTTTACATTCATTGTCCTCTCACATTTACCAACATTTTCTACAGTGGTCATTTATCCCTGTTTCAGTCAGAACACACACATGTAAACCACGCCCCATATTTGTATTTGATACTAAAACTACAATAATTGCCTTGTTTATAATCCAAAAGTTTGTTTTGTCTGAACCCCTAACCAAACAAAATAATTCACCAACTTCTATAATCCAAACATATATATTAAGGAGTAAAGGATATAAGAACATAAACATAAACATTCATTATATACTCTGGGCCAAGAACAAGGTGTTTACATATCTGAAAAGGTTTTTAAGCTATGACAAGATGTTTACATTTATCATGCAAAGGATACTAAAAATTCTGCAGTGAAGAGAACTGTGAGCTGTAATGAGTACTCTATGGATTCTGACTGCCTTAAGCTTGACTTTCAGTGAATTATTCTCCCTTCTGAGACATCCCGCTAATATCCTGGGTATATAGATTGCCAGAGTTAAAACCCTCCAACATCTTTCCCAAGCCGCCACTCAACATCTGAACGACTTTGCTGATGGGGAGCTCCTTCCCTTCAGAAATAGGTTCCTTTTTTGAAAGCTATTACAGAAAGAACTAAATTTACCTCCTGATAGATTTCGCATCTTTTTTATCCTTGGGAAAAGGTTAATCCAACTTCAAATAATGGAAAACAGATGTTCTATAAACCCTTCCTTAATAACCTTCCTAAAACTATTCACTCCAAGTGTCTTCCCAGTCTAAGCTAAAAACCCTGTATTCCATTTAAGAACAGGTCCTTCATTCCATATCCTCCTGCAGGGGAAGGGTCATTTTTCTTGTCCAGTATAAGTTTCTTGTTCTGATTCCTTGAGGAAGACTTTCCTGATGTCTGTGCATCGTTCTGATTCAGTAAGATGCCATCTAACTTATTCAGAGAGCATCCAGCTCTCACCTTTCTATACTGTTTTTACATTGTCTTTTAATTGTCAGTAATTGCCAGTCTCAAAACTGTGAGGTCCTCAAGGGCTGTCTCCATGTGTTCATTATTTTATTTTCAGTGCAAAAGTACCTCATACATGTTTCAACCCCTGGTGCTGATTGAATGAACCTTCAGAATGGATAGCAGGCCTTGAAAAGCAAACCGTGAACAATATGCATTCCTTCAACAAAAGTAATGTGCCTTTCCTCCTGGAGATGCCTACTTCCAAAGGAAAGCACTTAATTAAGATTTTCTCTCACTTCTCCAAATTATGAGTATCGCTACAGGGCAAAATTGGCACAGAGCATTAAAGGCTGTAACCAAATTTTCGGGGCAGCTGCATTTCCCAATCCAGACACTAAAGCACAATGTGAATCACTGTGACCTCTGGACTTGGTTACCCTGACTAATCTGATGAATCCGTCTAGAGAAACATTCAACATTTCACTGCCCCAAGCTCACGTGGTTTACACCAATAACGAAAGTGACAGTGGATTTACTTAGTCCTGTTCTGGTGTGTATTTTTCAGTTCCTGTGTTTCCAGAGATATGCTTCAAAGAAAATATTGAAAACTGCTTTTGGAGTGAAAATAATTCTGAACAGACAAAGGAAAAAGAAATCTCATCAAGTATTTGGAACTCAAAAGAAATATGAGTGATGCTAGTTACAGATGTTGGTTTATATTCAAGGCTGAGAGCTGATGCTCGTTCATATTCTGAGATTCTTCAGGGACTTAACAGTTGTGCACTCATAGAGATCCTCAATTAGCAGGGTGCCATAGGAAGAGGCCAGTGTGAGTTCTCAGCATGCCCAGGGGGAAATGTATCCAGTTATGGGGATTTTTAATCTATGTTGGTGATTTATCAATACAGTGTAACCAAATGCTTTATTAATTCAGAAGGTGTAATGATTTTAATTTATTTTATATCTTTTACTGCTCAGGCCAAATACTTTACTAATCATCACATGTGTTTTAGCGATTGAGGCATACATTAAAACACTGACGGGCTGCCCATTAATCTGCACATTGCATCCCACTGTGCACTTTGCTGATGGAATTTCACATTTTATAGACCCATCTTTGAATTTTGATGATTTGGTTCAATATTGTTAGCAGAGAACTTGCCTTCTTGGGGGATGTATTGCCCATTAAAAGTGACATGCTAGGGTGATTGGGATGTGTTTTGATTTAACAATTGAGTTTATAATTGTATACACTCTACTAATCACAAAGCTTTTTCTTCTGAAAGGGACTGTGTCTCCTCTGTGTCTACACTGTAAAATAGTTTTCTTTCTTCCATTTTTAGACCTCAAACTGATGAAAAAAATTTTAAATCCCAAATGGATAATATTTATAGAAACTTTGGAACATATTTTTTTCTTCTCAAAAATATAGCATGTCAAGTTTTACCAAGCTAAGCTAAAAAAACATGTCTTTGGAGACTGGAAGTCACAAAGAAAGGAAAAAACTCATAGAAAAGTCCTGAGAACAGGCTCTAGAAGATTCTAGGTACTAGATTTAGACCATCATCAATATTATTACCGATTTAACTATCTTCAATGTGCTGTCAGGTAAAATTCAGGACCTACATAACCAGCAAAGAAACAAACATCTTTATGTGACTTTTTTTCTTATTATAATGCATATTAAAACTTTAAATTTTCCCCAGCCATTTTAGTCTGAAATCACCACAATGTTAATCTCACATATTAGCCATTCAGAGAGAGAGCCCTTCTTAGTGTGCATGAATTTTGATGTGACAGATATTTCTTGAGCTTCCTTCTTGATATTCTACAACGGGTGGCACACGCTGCCCTTAAGGCAGTGGCTGGAAGACATACACAACAAGTTGAGAAGCATAAACAATTTATCAGAAGTCGAGTATGAATTTTTCAGTAAATTTAGTGTGGTAGAATAGACAAACAGTGCTGGAGGGAAAGTAGTATCAGCAAAGGCTATTGAATGCATCAACTGCAGACAGAGACCAGGCTAATTTGTCTTCTAATCTCAGCCCTGGAATCACAGAGCTATGTGGTCCAGAGGAAATTTTGAAATCTCTCTCTGTCTTTGTTTTCCCTTCTATTCATTGGATTACTAAGGCCCAGCTCAGATACTGTTGTGAAAAGTAGAGGATAAGAGAAATACTGTATATATAGTGTCTATTAAATGTTGAATATTTAAGAGTTGCTATGGCCAGGAACTCATGCCTATAATCCCAGAACTTTGGGAGGCAGAAACAAGATGACTGCTTGAGGCCAGGAGTTCAAGACCAGCCTGGAAAACATAACAAGACCCTCTTGTTGCTACAAAATAATAGTAATAAAAAATTAGCCAGGCATGGCGATGCACACCTATAGTTCTAGTAAGCAGGGAGGCTGGCAGTGGGGAGAATTGCTTAAGTCCAGAAGTTGGAGGATGCAGTGAGCCCCACTGTGCTCTAACTACACTAACATATAGAGAATCTAAGGAGCACAGTGTCTCAAATTTGGACTCAGAAAATGCTGCTGTGCTGAGATCAAATTTCAGATTAATCATGTAGCTCTACTTGCTAAAAATAGCTAACAGAGACACTTCTGATGATTGACTTAAAAAGTGAGAGAATTATGTTTAAGGTGTAGGGACTTTGTCATATAACCCTCCAAAATTACTATAGAAATTAAAACAGAATAAGTAAACCAAATAAGTCAATAGCAGTTATTTGAATGAAGTTGACTTTTAGACGAGGGGGGGGCATAGATGTGATGGGTATAGGGACTGCTGTGTTTTATTACTTACAATTCTACTTCATTTGAATGTCATAGGAATACATCATTATTATACAAAGATAAATAAATATATAAATAAATAAACAAATTTCCCAATAATAATGTCAGTCTCAGAAATGCATACTTGGATATGGTTTCTTTCAGGAAGAGTTAGAGTATATTATGACATGCTGTGCATAAACCTGAATATGCCCATGGAATAGGGTCTTATTCACATTCGTCATTCTTTGTGTGTTACAGAAAACAAAATACAACCATGTCTCTGGTGTATACTAGCATCCCATACAATCAGTGCTTATACTGATAACATTAAGAATGTATTTTTTTAGTGTACAAAGATTTTTTCCACCACAGCCCTGAAGAGCATTATATAAGGTTATTCTTGCTAGGGAATTACCAGACTTCATAGTGTTATCTCGTTTCTTAAGAACAGAATTATTTACTTGCTACTGTCCTTAGATCCTTGAAAGCTATTTTAATATTTTTTCTATATCACAACATGTCTATACACACACATACATCCAAACACTCTTCCAAATGGAAACCTCAACCTAAGTCTCTAAAGTTATAGAGACATGCTCACTATTTTATCATACGTTTCAGACCATAGCTTCGCAAATTGTGTATCAATCATCTGTGAGTTCTCCCATAACCTAGTAAATCAATCAGTCTGTCAAAATGCTTCAAGTGATTGCCTAAATGTGCAACGTATTGTATTAGGCGCCACACCTAATACAATAGCAGGTGCCACACTTTGACAAGATATGGCTGATGACAGGCTCTAAAGACTATTTCCCAGTTTAAAGTCTAATATCACTTATATATATTTAGTGAAGAGTCATTACACAATAACATACAAATCCATCCTTTCTCACTTCCCAAATGCTGCTGCCTATGTCCTGGTGTGATCAACTTGAGTCGGTCTCAATCTATCCTACTTCAGCCTCTAAGTGTAGAATTTTCTTAAATGCAAATCTGGTCAGTCGGCTGCTCAAAGCACTTCAATTACCCTAGGTGACTGGTGTCATGAATTCAGCAAGCTTAAACAACAAATAAATTGATTATAGGTTTTGGATATATTAATTATCCAATTAATGGGGAGACAGAAGAAAAGGTAAAAAACAAAACAAAACAAAACAAAACAAAACAAAAAAAACGAGTGGATCCCAAAACTACTTTCAGGACAAGAAGCGGGCAGTGTTAAATGGCTGTGAGTGTCAAACACCCCACTATCTTTGTGCCTTATATTGACATTCAAAGCACCATCTGATGAATCTGTTTGATCAAGACAAAGAGGATATCTTTGCATGCATCGGTTCTGCTGATGATATGAGAGGTGGTTTTTGTGAATATCATACTTAATGGGGAAGAAGCTGCCAATTTTGAGGATCTAGATAATAGAAACCTGAATAAATGAATGAATGAGTGAATGAATGAATTGAATCTCAGTACCTGATTGATGTAAAAATGACTCCACAACTCTCGAGAAGGTTTAGCTCCTTAGCCTAAGACTTGTCCTCCCATAGGCACTGCTATATTTCCACTCTCTGTCTTTCCATATAACTTCCAAATTCCAGAATCAAACAATAATTTTGTGATTTAATTCTTAGAGGTGCTCTTCTAAGCTTTGGTGTGATAAATTTTCCTTTTGTTCCCATAGATGACTTCAAAGATTGACATTCTAGGAACTTTTGCCAGAAATAGCTAAGCTACTTTATTTATCAAAATAATGTTTTCTAAACACTCTCTCCAGCACATATAATGAAAAGGGAATATTTTTTTTCTCAAATAGTTTTAAACTTCTAACAACTGTTTAAATTTCATTTCACATTAAAGGGCATTTTAAGTTCACCATTAGACTATAGAATTGACTATATTTTATAATAATATACTCAGTGAAAACTATTGGACAGTGACATATTTTGCAGCTTTAAGAAATGTCTTTAATATTTTGCTGATCATATCACTTAATTTTCCTTTTAAGAATAGCAGTTAAATCTCCATATGTGAGAAACTGGTACAGAGTTTAATAAACATGAACCCAGAATTGAATGGATATTCTTTGCCAAGCAGTAAGACGGTTAGTAGCAGCAAACTGATCTTTCCTTCCTGGCAAAAACTCGAGTAGGGTATGTGTATGATGTGGTCAAAATAAAACTAAAGACTTCATTAGTTTTGGAGCAAAGACACTAGGCCAAAAACAGACATGTTGGGAAAGGACTAACATCCATTCTTAATTGATTCTCAGCAAGATTAATTTAAAGAAGTTTTACTTGGTAGAATGAGCAACGACCGCCTAGAGTGATATTTTTAGTTCCAAGGAGGCATTCTAAGTGTGGAGTGGAATGAGCAAAGATATTTAGAAGGAGAATCAATTTCTCCTTATTACCATGTTACACTCTCAGCTATTTATTTCCAGCCTCTAGTGAGGGACTTTGAAAAGTTCTTGTGTTTGCAGGCTAGGTATCCCTAGGTTCACTAACAAACTCAAAAGGAAACAAACAAACAAACAAAAAGCACTGTCTTCCAGCAGGAGTTAATTGTTTATTCTTCTGTCATTTCGAAATTTCCTATGTCTGTTTTTTTCAGTTATTCTTTTCTACTTTATACCGTAGCTATTAAAATTCTGACCTAACCATCCAGCAATATCTTCCCTATTAAATGTACATAGCAACATTGACTTCTTAGAGTTTCAGCAAGATGAACTTTAATCCTCTGTGCAATGCACCCAGAACTCTGCCTTGCACATAACAGGGCTCTAGGACCTCACTACCTATCTCCATTCCCTTAGCTCCTACCCTGTGCCTTTATTCAGATACCCCATTGATCAAAGATACAAAGTCCTATGTTGTCCTCTGTTCATTGCAGGAATAGAAACAGTATTTTGCTGATGGTAGGAATTCCAGTTTCTCTCAACCTCTTAATTTTATAAGCAAGAAAACTGAGGCCTAAAGTCATAAACTGACTGATCAAAAATGACTCAGCAAGTCAGTGGCAGAACCAAGTCTCAGACAAATGCTTTTTCGGGTATTTAAATACTTTTAAATCAATACATTAATTTATTAAAAACCAGTAATAAATGTTACCAAAACATTTCTTCTCCTTGTTATCGTGATAATATTCGTATGAGCAGCGTGGTATTTCAGCTCCTTATCATGAATTTTTGTTAGTTTAGGAAAACTCACATGTGAGCATGTCCTCACATCTCCTAGGTGGAGAATTGTTTCCTGCCGCCATTGGTTCATTAGTTTGGATGGTATTTCTGTGACTCACCTCTGGGCCACTATGATAGTGTCAGAAATAAAGGGTAATGGCTGATATTCACTAGGAAGACATAAAATCATCTTGTTCAGACAATGTCATACTATTAAATATCAATGTTTTACTTGTTACTTTTCAATGAACAAACAATAAGCCAGGTTTAGATAGTTTATTTTACCTGCCCTGGATAAAATAAACATCTTTGAGTTTTAATTTCTTCATTTGAACCTGAGAAACACAATTAATTATACTAATTCATCAGATAATTAAGAAAAAAATATTATTAGAATAATGTTCAAACTCAATTCTTCCCATATAAGCCTCCTTAAGCCGAGGAGATTCCTTGTCTTTGGAGAAATTTTGGAAGAGTTAAAGGCTGTGCTATGAAGTAATTGCAACTTGAGAATTCTTTTCCTAAATAGCACAAAACCAAAATAAGCATTTCTCTGTAGTAGATATTATCTGAGCATATTCACACACCTGTTATAAACTAATTTCCCGAGGGCTCATGTCTCTTTCATCTTTTCACTGTCCTAGCACCAGGTTGTGTCAAAGAGACATTGACAATAAATGTTCCTGGAAGGAATTTTATCCTTCATATTTTTCCTTGCCCAGTATCAAAAAATAGAAGGAAAACAATGTCTAACAACAAACTGTAGAGTGACAAGTTAATTTTGTAAAGTAAGGAATACAATACTGATTTAAATAACAAAAAATGAAAGGTATATAGAGACAATTATATCTTTAGAATATAAAACATAGAGACTGGGGTAGACTTTGTCAACTCTACAGAGGAGTCTTTAGAGCCTGCTTAAAGGATGAACTACAAATTACAGAGTCCCAAATGAAACTGTCTGATAGCCCATCTCTAACGTACCTATGTACCCAAGAATTTCATCTGCCAAAATAAAATGATGAACACATGTCAATGTCTGCTTTATGAATTAACCTGATCTACAACTACACCTTAATTTTAAATGTGCCACAGACCTGCTTATGGATGCCTTGGACTCAAGTCTGACTTGATGTGTTCTGTCGAAGTTTTGGTTGGTAGGAGAATGATGCAGAAATGATTATGATAAATTACATTCTGTAGAGTCTATGGTTACTCCTGAGAAGCCTGGACGTGAACAGGTTACCCTTCACAAGTGAAAGTCAAAGTCAAACTATTCAATTTCTGCATCTCTCGAAAGTTTCGTGATTAGTTTTAAAAGACAATCATGTTAATCTATGAATTTATTTCCCCTACTCAGTCTTAATACACTGCCAAATATTTAATAGACAAATAAAAATGATTATGTACATGGAAAATTGCGAAAAAAATGCTTAAATATTTTACCAAAATGGAACTAACTAAAATGATGGCATGCCCACTCAAAGGTATATTATAATCCACTGGAAAACATGCAGATGAAGACCAAGCTAGACCATGGAAAATGCCAACGTGAAATGAAAGAAAGACTATCTCTTGTTTATGCTAGGCAATTTCAGTTAAGTGTATAAAGTATAACTATGAAAATATATTCTCAGAGAAATATATCTAATTTGGTAACAGTGACTAAAAGATTTTTAAAGTATATTTTTCGTTTTTATAATCACTTTTTAAAGTATTTCCAAGCATATGAATAAGCATCTAACAAATTAGAACTGAAAACCTATTATTTTCATTCAAAAGATAGAAAACATAATTCTGATTCTTTAAAAAAAATTACAACTCATTTTAATTATAACTTACCCCACCCTATCCTTAAGTTCTTATCTCCTACTTTTACTTTTTGCTAATATTTCTTTGGTGATTTATTCTGTGTTTAGGAAAGAGAGACAACTCCTTAGCGAGGATTTCCTTGAGCTTTCGCCTCTTCTGTTGATCTTTCTTACCGCTGGGTGTGTTATCCTACACCTCCTTTGGTGCAAGTATTTCCGTACGTGATTTCAGAATTTGCAGAAGCCAGTCTCTCAGGTCACCAAGGGCACAAATACCAGCTCTGCACCCAAAGACCCCATGTTTCCTTTGTAGCCCAGCCCTGTACCAGGCATGGCGTGCGAGGCCACAGTTGGTTTCACCTTGTCAGTCCTCACAGATGTAGTTATTGCGTATGCCCTTTTGCACCTGCTAATCTCTACCCTACATCTACAACATTGCTGTAATTCAGCAGGAAGTAGCTCGATAACTACTTTTACTTTTGAACAATATTTTTTTGTGTGTTTTCGTTTATATTGGTTTACTTTCCTATTTTGAGGGGTTATAATAACTATTTTCTGAGGAAGGTATATACTTAATAATCACTGACTTCCACAAGTCACTAAATGGCTTTTAGAAGCAAATGTCCTTAGCTGTTCTTAGACATATTTAGATGCAGAACAAAGCTTTACTCACAAACTAGGTATGAATACTCGAATCCATCCATGCCGCACGACAATTTGTTCTACCAAATTCCCTCACAAAGGCCAATGGTATAAGAATTGAGAACCTGAAATATTTCCAATGCTTTTCTTTCTCGTTTTCCCAGTGCCTACCAATACCTGTTCATTGTATTTCTGAAACATATATCAGAGGTGGGTGATGCTTACATAGTTTCACTTCTCTATACTCAGAAATCCAGGTATTCAAATAAACAAATGGATTGTTCTGGTCTCAATCTTGTTTCTTCTTAAGGCCAAACACTGCAGAGAGGAATAAAAAATAATAGCGGTAATCATAGTACTGACAACAACTAACACTATTTGAGCATTCTCTCCATGCCAGGGATTACTCCAAATACTTAATGTGTTTTATCTCATTTTTTGCTATTATTCTTCATATTTTCAGAGAAAGAAACTAAGACACAGAAGTATCTAATAATTTAGACTCAAGCATTCAACATTCAGACTCTATACAAAATTGTTTTGTTTTGTTCTGTTTTTTGAAATTAAAAAAAATGTTCATGTTCATATTGCCTTGCAAGCAGGATACTATTGGGAACTTGTGTTGGTGGTCTACCTTGAATCCCCACACACAAAAAAATCCAGCTTGGTTTGATGCTGCTCAAAGTTAGAAGTATTTTTATACAGAGCAATAAAAATAAAACAAAGCAAAGCAACTTCCATGGACTGAATGGAGGAATCTGTTTGCTTTTAGCCTAAGGTTTTCAAAAAGGCACAACCAATCCCTGTGCATAGGAAATCAAGAAACGCACTTCTCCAACACCTTGAAACAATTTGGCCCCCAGTATAGTTTTCCAAAGCAAAATAGTTTGCGCTAAAACCATCTCCGGTATGATTATGACTCACCAAAGCCATGGTAGAAGAACATGTGTATTGTTTGTAATGCAAACTGCACTTTGTTAAGGGCTTTTTTCAGATTCCTGAAATGGGTGGTTCGCTGTGAAGAGAGGAAAGGAGGGTGACTGGGAGCTCATGATTTAAAAGGCTGCCCTGGGCCACTGTGCATGGCGTCTGTCCCCAGGCCCAGCCCAGGCAGCAAGAGTGCAGTGCAGTGCATGCAGAGAGCTGTGTGGGGCAGGCCATTAATCAAGTCGATGATTATGCATGCAGGAAACAGGTGTTTTCCTTCCCAAGCTGACCAGCTCTTCAACATGCTGCTTTCAGAATATAGGTGAAAAGTAAAATAAGAATTCTTGATGGTGAAAGTGATTAAACAACCTTACCACTGAGTTTTAATTAGGACACAGGGCTGATTGATTGTGGAGTGCAGAATGGGTGTCTATGAGGCAGCAATAGCCTAGACACTGTGCTATGAAATATTTTTTCTAGGGCATAAAAATATGGGCCTTGAGTGGGACCTTAATGCACAGCACACACACTAGGGCCCAGGGGAGTGGACTAGTGGACCACCTCTGTCTTCATGGTGCCTCTCCATCTCTTCACCCCTTTTCTTCCAATACCCCATACCAGGCATTTCACCTTGTTACCGCCAGAAAGTGACGCACCCTCAGCCCCACACTAGATGGAGGGTACCTTTAAGACGAAGACATTTTCTCATTCATCTTTGTAATTACAGAGTAGAAGGAAGTCTGGGAGGTGGTAAGTTGATTGATGGAAGTGACCCCTCTCTAACCTTTCCAGGCAGTCATGCCCGCTCCAAAATCATTCCTCCTTCTTCTCCATTAAAAATCCAATCCCCATATCTCTCTGCTCTCAGCATGAAGGACTCATAAAGATCATTTGTTCTTCTTTCAGCCTTGCAGTAGGGCAGTAAATCTAAGGCAGGGCCAGAGATTTACATATGGGACCACACAGGTCCTCCAGCTCCAAGTCTGCTTTGTTTTTCCATGAGGGGCACTGGCTTGTCATGGTACTTCTTAAAGGAACAGTATTATAAAAGATGCTTGCTATTAAAAATAAATACATAAAACCCAAGGGAATGAATAATAGTGGGATTTTAAGTACTAGGGCTTGTGGTTGGAAGGAATAATGTGGCCAGAGGTCACTGGTAGAATCCCCATTATCGGACTGGGAGGTGAGCACATGCTCAATCACAATCTGTGTCCATTCCACATCCTGGACATGGAGCTCTTCCAAGGCAGACAGAACTCCACCCCAGGTTGACACACACAGTTGCATTTGTTTTGTTGTAGATAATTCCTCCCTCTTATTTTCCATAGTGATGCTCTGGCTCACCATTTCACTAACACTCATCACATCAAAGTCACCAAAGATCTTTATATAGATTATAGCAATGGCCTCTGCTCAGATGTCACCTTTCTGGATCTATCTGCTGCATTCAACAAGCCATTTATTTGCTCTTCTTTGAAACATTATATTTACTTGACCTCCAGGACATATCTTCCTGCTTTCCTTGTATTCCAGTGACTACTACTTCCAAGTAGCTTTCACTGCTTCTTTCTCTTATTTATGAGCCCTAAGGTTTGGAGTGCCCTGGGACTCAGTCCTTTCACCTCTTCATTCACTGAGCTCTTATAACCACTTTCATAACATTGAAGGCTGTCTATATGCATCTGTGGTCAGTCCAGACTTCTCTCCAGAATCTGCGATATTTACTTAAAGCTGCCTACTCAGAATTCCACCATGTCTGATAGCAACACAAATACGTCAAAAACAGAATTGCTGATTTCCTCTCCAAACCTACTCTACCCATAGTCTTTCCTACTCGGCAAATGGCAAATCCATTGCTAAAGGTGATCAGGCCAAAAATCGTAGTCATTATGAACTCCTCTTTCTATCATATCCCACATCTGATTTCCCAGGAACCCTGTTGGCTCCTTGTCATGTTCCAGGCTTTTGGGTGAGCGGAGTTGATCAGTATCCCAAAAGGTGATTTCTCCTCCTGATTTGATTTTCGCAAAGGTGTGTCTTGGACACCGTGAGGCTCTCCGGCTGTCTGTCCTGGCAGCACTCACAGGACGGTGGGGTTGGGCAGGCTGGTGCATGGGCTCCATGCAGTCAAGGCCAGGTGATCCACGGATCGGGAGGGTCTCTGCTCAGCAACAGAGTTTGGTGGATTTCTCCCCCTTCCTTATACCTGTCTCAGTCCAGGGCAGTTAACAGCTGTCTCTTTACTAAAAGAGTTTGACTTATTTTTGTAAGGATGAGCTTTGTTTTGAGATTTATGAAAGTTGCACTTGTGCTGAGGTGGTCTTGTTCCCTGGAAATCCCTGGGCCAGGTCTGTCATAGTGTTAAGTGACACATAATGTCAGTCCCGAGAGTAGCTTGCGCATGCCTTATGTCTGCTATTATTCTTATAGCCACAATATGTCTCCTATAGAATATTATACTTCTTAAAAATATAATACGTCCAGAACCAGCCAATTCTCATCACATCCACTGCTACTGTCCTGCAAAGGGCCACTAGGGTCTCTCTCCTGGTTATCACCACAGTCTGCTAGCATCGTCCACTAAATCTCTGTTGGCCTTCCTGCTTCTGCTGTTGCCTCATGTGGTCTATTCCCTCAGTAACAGAGAACCTATTTTAAAATGTGGGAAAAACTATGTTATGTTTCTGGTTAAAAACTAGCAAGTGTTCCCCAAATACTCCTAAAAGCCACAGTCCTGCTGATAACCTCTGGCTCCCTAGTTTGCTTCCCTGGCCACACACTCCCTGCTCTGCTTCCCTGAAGTTTTCTAGGTTTTCTAGAAGCAGGTTTCTGCTGGGAGTGCTTTGCCTCAGGGCATTTGAGTTTGCTACTCCTAAATAGAATGATCTTCCCCCGGGTAATATGTTCAGGGTCATTCCTTCATCTCTTTCAGGTCTTTGCTTAACTTCTTTTTCTCAGCTAAACCGGCCATAATTACCCTGTTTAAAATGAAGTCTCTGGTCCTGTATCATCTAAGAAGAGTTTGAGCCTGAATTGAAATCATTCTCTCTTCGAACATGAACTAGACAAGGATGTCCACTTTCTCTCCTCCTATTCAACATAGTGCTCGAAGTCCTAGCTATAGCAATCAGGCAAGAGAGGGGTATTAAGGGCATCCAAGCTGGAGAAGATGAGATCAAACTCTCACTGTTCACAGATGATATGATATTATATATCTAGAAAACCCCATGGATTCATCCAAGACACTCCTAGATTTGACAAATGAATTTGGTAAAGTTTCAGGGTATAAAATCAATATATACAAATCAGAAGCATTCATATATGCCAAGAACCACCAAGCTGAAACTCAAATAAAAAATGCAATACCCTTTACTATAGCCCCAAAGAAAATTAAATACCTAGGAGTATGCTCAACGAGAGATATGAAAGATTTATACAAGGAGAACTACGAAACACTAAAAAAAGAAATTGCAGATGATTTAACCAGATGGAAAAATCTACTATGTTCATGGATTGGTAGAATGAATATTGTTAACATGTCAATATTACCTAAGGTGATCTACAGAATCAATGCAATCCCCATAAAATTACCACCAGCAATCCTAACAGATCTAGAAAAAATAATTCTTCTCTTTGTATGGAACCAGAGAAAACCACGTATAGCCAAAGCAATCTTAAGTAAAAAGAACAAACTGGGAGGCATCGGTCTTCCTGACTTTAGGCTGTACTATAAAGCAATAATAATTAAATCTTACGGTACTGGAACAAGAACAGAAGCATCGATATCTGGAATAGATCTGAGATTCCAGAGATGAAACCATCTGTATACGGTAACCTAATCTTTGATAAAGCAGACAAAAATATACTATGGGGAAAAGATTCTCTCTTCAATAAATGGTGCTGGGAAAACTGGTTAGCAACATGCAGAAGAGCGAATGAAGATCCCAACCTCTCACCTCTCACAAAAATTCACTCAAGATGGATAACAGATCTAAACCTAAGGCATGAAACTTTAAGGATCCTAGAAGAAGATGTTGGGAAAATCCTATCAGATATTGGTCTAGGCAAAGAATTTATGAGGAAGATGCCCAAGGCAATCCCCACCGCATCAAAAATAAACAAATGGAATCTGATCAAATTAAAAAGTTTCTGCACTGCCAAGGAAATGATCATTAGAGCAAATATACAGCCCACAGAGTGGGAGAAAATATTTGCTCTCTACACTTCTGATAAAGATCTAGTAACAAGAATCTATCTAGAACTTAAAAGACTAAACAAGAAAAAATCAAACAACCCCATCAAGAAATGGGCAATGGAAATGAACAGAAACTTCTCCAAAGAAGACAGAATAATGGCCTGCAAACATATAAAAAAAATGTTCAACATCTCTAATCATTAGAGAAATGCAAATCAAAACCACAATGAAATACCACCTAACCCCAGTGAGAATGGCCTGTATCAAGAAATCCAAAAACAACAAATGCTGGTGAGGATGCAGAGAGACAGGAACACTCTTACACTGCTGGTGAGACTGCAAATTAGTGCAACCTTTGTGGAAAAGAATTTGGAGATACCTCCAACAGCTAGAAATAGAAATACCATTCGACCCAGCAATAGCATTGTTGGGCATCTACCCAAAAGAACATAAGTCTCTCTATTATAAAGACATCTGAACCCAAATGTTTATGGCAACACAATTCACTATTGCACGGTCATGGAAACTACCCAAATGCCTGTCAATTAATGAGTGGATAACTAAAATGTGGTATATGCTCGCAATGGAATATTACTCAAGCCTAAGAAATGACAGTGAGCTAGCACCGTTTATGCTATCCTGGATTAAACTTAAACCCGTAATACAAAGCGAGATGACACAAGATCTGGAAAATGGGCTACACATCTACTCGCCATAAAACTGGTACTGACTGACTAAAACTATGGTGCTCAAAAAATGGTAGTGTTCAACAGGGATTTTTTGGGGGAGACCCGCATCTTAAGGAAGTAGTGAGCATTGTTGGGGATGGGGATTACCTCTATCCCTTTTTAGGGAGAGACAAAGATATACATTGTAACCAAAATGTCTAAAAAAAAATCTGTAATCGGGAGGTGGGCAGGTGGACGGGGGGAGGAGGGGAAGGGTATGTACTTACATGGTGGGTGCAGTGTGCACCACCTGGAGGCTGGACACGTTAGAAGCTCTGGCATAGTGGGGTGGGGGAGGGGATAGGGGCAAGATATGTAACCCTAACAATATTCATACCCCCATAATATGAGGTAATAAAAAAAATGAAGACTCTTCCCACACATCCTCATCTCCTTCCCCGTTCACTGCTTTATTTTTCTCAGTGTAAAGCCATCATCTCTCTGACATATTATATATTTTATTTATTTTCCATACTTTGCAACATTAATTCTATGCAGGTAGCCATTTCTTTTTCTTTTTCTTTTATTGTATTATCTTCCCTATCTCTGGTGCCTAACATGTACTATACAGGCAAGAAATTGTCTAATAGATGAAAGAAGAATTTGAAAATGATGAGAGAATGCAGTAATGCATCACAAATGAGGCAGGAATGAGGCGTTCCTTCCTATACGCTGGCGTCCTTAAAAGCACTAACAGTGAGGTTACAGGCACACAGGTAAAGTTGCCTCCCAAGGTCTTTATGCTGTTCATCATGCATATCTGCCAGCCAGGTAATGACAGAATTGCACTTTCTTTTACTCTTAAAGTTAGGTGTGGCCACGGGACTCCTCTGGCCCAGGAAAGATGAATGGAAGGGACATTTGTTTTTTCCAGGCAGAGCTTTAAGATCCAGTGCACATCTGCCATGTTCCCATTTCCTTAACTCAGAAGTTGGTGCTGGAGGCACAGGGATGGGTTTCTATCATCTGAGGACTTGAGTGGGGATGGCGTAGAGAATAGTCCTTTCTGCTCCCCTGTGATAGACCTATAACATGGAATTGAAGTAAACCCTCATGGCTTTAAACCACTGACTTGTGGTTATCTGTAACTCAGTCTAACCTGGTTTGTATTCTCAGTGACTAGCATGACACCTGTGACACAGTTTGTGTCCAATAACAATGAATGAATTAATAAAGAAGCAAGAAGGAAGGAAGGAAGGAAGGAAGGAAGGAAGGAAGGAAGGAAGGAAGGAAGGAAGGAAGGAAGGAAGGAGAGAGAGAGGAGATTAAGGCAGGAGTGAAATGTTCTCATCTACACCTGCCTATTCTTTGACCTATTCTGGAACAAACAAACAAACAAAAAAAAAAAAATCAGAGACATTAAGCTTATTATTATATATGAGACTGAGAATAAAGGTTGGGATTAGAATATTTATTTCCAAAAATGGATTTCTTAAAAATCTTAATTAAGAACTAAATAGGCTGGGTGTGTTAGCTCACACCTGTAATCCTAGCACTCTGGGAGGCCGAGGCAGGAGGACTGCTGGAGCTCAGGAGTTCGAAACCAGCCTGAGCAAGAGTGAGACCCCATCTCTGCTATAAATAAAAAAAAAATAGCCAAACAACTAAAAATAGAAAAATTAGCCGAGCATGGTGGTGCATGCTTGTAATCCCAGCTACTCAGGAGGCTGAGGCAGGAGGATCGCTTGAGCCCAGGAGTTTGAGCTTGCTGTGAGCTAGGCTGATGCCATGGCACTCTAGCCCAGGCACAGAGTGAGACTCTGTCTCAAAAAAAAAAAAAAAAAAACTAAATAATTATTACCCAAAATATGTTGTATACTACTATGTGTTAGAAAATGTTCTGGGTTCTCTACCCAAATATAGTTTGATTTATTTTCAATTAGCTTCAATTAGCAGAAATAGATAAACATACTTCTTATGAGAAGACTGCACAAGCTCACATCTGAGCTCCATTACTTATGAATTTGAGAAAATGGAGATGTCACAGAGATTGGGATCTCAAGGTGAGCTCACTCGGATGCATATCGGATGCTCTTATACAAATGCATGAAGCAAAAAATATTAGGAAGTAAGACATCAGAGTAAGTTTTTTGACTTCACTTTGTCAGGGAGTCGACAGTGGGCCATGTGAGAGAGCATATCACCACTTCCAGACACACACACAGAAGCACAGAAACTGAACACTGAGCTATTAAATTAGCACAGAATTAAGAAGCACAGAGATGGGCAAATGCTCCTCACAGATAAAATATTCCCTGGGCTCAAGCTTGGGTGATCAATGTGTTAATCACTTAATGAATGTTTGCCAATCATGGGGGTTGTTCAGCAATGGAAGACTTCAACAAAGAGAAGTAGACAGACGAAGGCACTGCCTGTCCAGAAGTTGCCAGGAAACTGGTGTGTAGATGAGGGCTCCTTCTCTTCTGAGACTTACAGCAAACACATGGAAATGGAACATCTGGTGCCCAGCTGTGCCAGAGGATCTGAGGAAGAGGAGGCTCTAAAATATGCCTTGAGCTTTCTAATTCACAGTACCCTATAGTGCTCATTACAATTAATCCATTTACATGTACTTCTTTATTTTGAATACCTTGTGTTCTTTTACATGAATCAACCCTCAAATCCAATCCATTTCAAGTCACTTAAGAACAAAGTTTCTAAATCTGCAAAGCAATGAGTCAGGCAACTTCTCTGTGGTACATATAGCAATTGAAAAGCCATCAACTGTCGAAAGTTTACTGCAATTTTCTTAAGTTCATAACAAGACATATTGTTTGAAGCTACTCCTGTCATTGTAGTTGAATACAACAATCATATATACATGTGTGTATGTATACATATACATGCATACATACGTATGTTTGTATATAAAATATTTTTACTTTTGGTTTTGTGAAAGTTATCTATTGCTGCCTAACAAATTACTCCAAAATGTGGTGGCTGAAAATGACATGCATTTATTATCTCATGTTTGTTTCTGAGGTCACTTATCTGGGCATGGCTTAGCTGAGTCCTCTGTTTCAAGGTTTCTTACAGGCTACAATAACATATTGGTCAGGGATGTGGTCTCAGCATCAGGCTAGACTAGGGAAATACCAGCTTCTAAGCTCATTCATGTGGCTGTTGGCAAGATTCAATTGCTCACAGGATGTTGGACTCTGGGCCTCAGTTTCTGGCAGTTGATTGGAAGCCACACTTAGTTCCTTGTCATGTGGGTTTCTCTAAAATGACAGCCTACTCTATCAGAGCTAGCAAAAGAGATAGAGTTTACTAGCAAGGCAGAAATCATATTCTCTTGTAACCTAATCCCTAAAGTAACCATTCTCTTACCTTTTCCATAATCTATTGGCTAGAATCAAGTTGCTCAATGTGAGGAAATTATATGTGGCTGGGAATACTTGGAAATGAGGAATATTGAGGGGGTGTGATTTATAAGTCTGCCCACCACAGGATATTATTTTATATCCATTATTTTATTTGTATGTTCTTTTTAACAATACATTGTTTATTAATATCATTACCCATGTTTAAAGATTTTAAAAATGAAATTATTAGACTCAAGTGATTTTTCCAGCATCACAACACCAGTAAAAGACAGAATTCAGCTTCGAGACCACACACGTCTAATTCTAAAGCCTAACTTCTACTCCTCCGCAAGAATACCTCATTTTCTGAGCTTAGTTGGATGAGTGGCCAAGAAATATTATTTGATTAAGGGGATTTAGGTATATAAACAAATTATATTTATCTAAAGCTTGACCTGTGACATCCTTGGGTGTTTTTTCTTTAATTTATAGCTGCATCTAACTTTTTTCGCTAGACAATTATGAAAGAAGGAGACTGTAGGATTCAGGATAGTTTGTTTCAAGAAATATTATAGATTACCAAAGAACAGATACTGAAAAACATTTTGCAAGGCCCTATTTCAGCAAGTGTTTGACTAAAAAATATGGATCCAAAGAACTTATGATGTGGTCAGTAAAGGTAAATTACAAATTTATAGATACTTCTTGGACATAATTAAATAAATCTACTCAACTAAATTTAATGACTCTTTACTGTCATTTACTTTGTGCCACATACTGTACTGAGTATCAAAGATGCAAAATAGTAAGAAATAACAAATTCTGCCCTTGAGAAGCTCAGTATTACAGCAGACAGAGTAAAGAAAGACATTCAGTAGCCCCTGAAGCAATCCCACATGGACACCTGACTTCTCTTGAGGCACACTCATTGCCCTGGAAGCAAAGAGAGTTCAGGAAGAATCATACTTGTCTAATTATGGGCACTGGACAGAATAGTTCTGCTTAGGTCCTTTCAACCTGCCTTCTCCCTCCCACTTTCATCCTGCGAACAATTTATATTCTTTCTTCTCTCTCACACCCAGGAATTTAATGAAAATTGTGAATCTTACAAAGGATATTGATTTTTAAAAAGGGCCGCTAAAAGATGTAAACAGATGGAAAAATCTACCTTGTTCATGGATTGGTAGAATCAATATTGTTAAAATGTCAATACTACCTAAAGTGATCTACCGAATTAATGCAATCCCTATCAAAGTACTATCATCATTCTTTACAGATATAGAAAAAATAATTCTACACTTTGTAGGGAACCAAAGAAGACCTTGTATAGCCAAAGCAATCTTAAGTAAAAAGAACAAATTGGGAAGTATCAGTCTATCAGAATTCAAGCTATACTGCAAAGCTATAATAATTAAAATAGCATGGGAATGGCACAAGAACAGAGACATAGATCTTTGGAACAGGACTGAGAATCAGGAGATGAAACCATCCACATATGGTAATCTATTCTTTGATAAAGCAGACAAAAATATACATTGGGAAAAAGAAGCTCTTTTCAATAAATGGTGCTGGGAAAACTGGATAGCTACATGAGAAGAATGAAACTGGATCCCCAACTCTCGCCTCTCACAAAAATCAATTTAAGATGGATAACAGACTTAAACCTAAGACATGAAACCTTAAGAATTCTAGAAGAAGATGTTGGAAAGACCCTTTCAGACATCGACCTAGGCAAATAAATTTTGAAGAAGACCCCCAAAGCAAACAGCAACAAAACTAAATAAATGGGATCTGATCAAATTGAAAAGCTCTTGCACAGCCAAGGAAATGATCATTAGAGCAAATAAACAGCCTACAGAATGGGAGAAAATATTTGCTCTCTACACATCCCATAAAGGGCTGATAACAAGAATCTATCTAGAACATAAAATAATCAACAAGAAAAAGTAAAACAACCACATCTATAAATGGGGAATGGAAATGAACAGAAACTTGTCAAAAGAAGATAGAATAATGGCCAGCAAACATATAAAAATGTTCAATGTCTCTAATCATTAGAGAAATGCAATTCAAAACCACAGTGAAATACCACCTAACCCTAGTGAGATTGGCCTCTATCAAAACATTCCAAAACAACAAATGCTGGCGTGGAGAGACAGGAACACTCTTACACTGTTTGTGGGACTGCAAATTTGTGCAATCTCTGTGGAAAATAATTTGGAGATACCTCAAAGAGCTAAAAATAGAAATACCATTCAATACAACAATAACACTATTAGGCATTGACCCAAAAGAGCAAAAAAATTTCTATAATAAAGACATCTGCATCCGAATGTTTATGGCAGCACAATTCACTATTGCAAGGAGGTGGAAATAACCCAAGTGTCTGTCAATTCATCAGTGGATTATTAAAATTTTGTGTATCTATATAATGCAATATTACTCAATTATAAGAAACTATGATGATCTAGCACCTCTTATATTTTCCTGGATTGAGCTTGAGCCCATTATTCAAAGTGAGGTAACAGAAGATTGGAAGAATAGGCTCCACTTGTACTCGCCATCAAATTGGTACTTACTGATTAACACTATGATACTCATAGTGATTAACACTATGAGTATTAATATTCTCCAGGGATTAGGGGGTTGGGGGGTATAAACTCACAACTAAAGGACATGGTGAGCATTGTAGAGGGGAAGGGCATGCCTCTAAACCTGCTAGGGAGAGGCAAAGGCATAAAATGTAACCAAAATGTTTGTACCCTCGTAGTACCCTGAAATAAAAAAAAAAAAAAAAAGAATACTTAATGAACTTTGAAATAATAAAATAGTATAGTAGTCCTAGCATGAGTAATAAGCATGTAAGAACAGAGGATTGGAATGGGCAGGTTTGAAATCAGAAGCTTTAGGGTTTTAAACAAATTAATTAAACGTAAAGCAAAAAAATTAAAATAAATATTTGCTTTCAGAATCTTTGAAGTTCCTAGTTTGCTAGTAAATTCTCAACACTTTTGAAATTACCTATTTTTTCCAATATTTCTTCTTTTTCTTTTCAAAATAGGTATACATCCACATTCATGCAAATATAATTACTTACTCTATAAATCTACTGCAGCTAAAGTTCATCTTAACCATGATGTATTTGTATATTTGATTCAATATAAATAAAAAATCTGTTTATTTCTGTTTCAATAAAAATGCCCCCCAAAATCTCTACAGGAACCACAAAGTTATACCGAAATTATGCATGCACTTTGCATTATCCTTACCTCTTCTGACCATGGCATGGTGGCTTAAAATAACACATGTGGATTATCTCGCAGTTGTTCATCTGGGTATAGTTAGACTGTGTCCTCTTCTGCAAGGTCTCTCACAGGCTACCATCAAGATATCATTCAGGACTATGGTCTCAGCACCAGGCTCGACAGCGGAAGGATTTGCTGCAAAGTTCATAAACAAAATTCCTGGTAAGATTCCATGGACTGTGTTTGACAGGGGCCATTTCTCATTTGCAACTCTTAAATACAAAAATGTAAAAGCCATTTGGATTATTGCTGTAGAACTGCTGCTCTGCAGGGAGGAGGGAGTGAGTAAAATCACACCTAACAGGTACAATGCACACTATCAGGAGATAGGCATGGTACAAAAGCAATTTATTTAACCAAATTGTTTGAACCCCTTGTCCCCCTGTAATATGAAATTAAATAAATAAATAAAAATAAATCTCCCCCAAAAGAAAAAAATACACAATGTTTACTATCTAAATGAGGAAAGAGGAAAGATAAACAGAAGAAAATAAATGGTTTAAAGGAATATTTAATCCGAAAACCTCAGAAGGTTAGTTGCATCTTTTGATCTAAACAAATACTTCCACAACTGACATGTTTCTTTATAAAGATGTCTCTAATAGGACATAGAAAGCTAAATTCATAACATTCATCATCATTACATTGAGTTGCCAAGATTAAGTGGAAAATGTTTTTGATCACAAATAGATCAGTTTTCCCAATTTTCCATAATGAATTTAAATATGACTTAATAGAGGAGAGCAAAGAGGGAGAATAAAATTAAACATGGCATTGTGTGTGTGCATGTGTGTGTTTGTGTGTGTGTGTGAATGTTACAAAGACAGATATAATTAAGTGCATATTTTTAAAGAAATACTTTATAGTTTTAAATTTCTTCTGTATGACCAATCTGGCTTTGTGCTTATAAAATAAAGTCATTGCTGAAGCTATGTAAATGGACAAGATAACACAGTGCTGTTTATGTAATGAAAAAAAAGATTTTATTCACCTATATATAAGTTCTACCATGTATAACTCAAAATCAATTAGAGTTTGAAGAGATAGAGTCTGGCAGCATTAGTACATGAATTCTTGCTACTAAATACATGGGATCCCGTGAATACATGAGATCATCATCAGTGGATGACTATGTAATTGTCAAATCATCTGCTCTGATAGTCTTCAAGTACAGAACAAACACCCAATAGTTAGTTCAACCACACATAGGTTTGGTGGAGATGAACATGGTGCAGTGGCATCTTTTAACAGATGTTCTTTCATAAAAATAACATAATTTTTAGATTCACACTCAATATTTCATAGATATTTATAGAATCATACAAACACAGAAAGCCTGGGTGGTTGAAAGATGTAATAGACCCATACATCCACTTGACATATAGGTGACTTGCCCAAAGACACAAGCTAATATTGTACTTAGTGGTGAGAAACTTGAAGCTAGCATGCAAAGATTAGGAACCAGGTAAGGATGTATCCTCTCACTACTGCTTTAAACATCATACTGGAATTCCTAGCTAATGTAGTAATAGAAGAAAAGAAAGTAAAAGGTATACAGATTGGGAAGAAAGACATAAATATGTATTTACAGAGGACATGATTATATATGCAAAAAATTAAAAGAATTAACACAAATCAAAACAAAACAAAACAAAAAACCCTTCTGGAACTAAAAATGATTATAGCAAGGTTGCAGGATAAAAGGTAATGTACAAAAGCTGATTGTTTCCCAATATACCACTAACGAACAAGTGAAATTTGAGAACAAAACACATTATCATTTAATTTAGATTTGCATCCCTAAGATGCAATAGTTAGAAATAAATCTAACAGAATACCTACAAGATCTATATGGGTAAAGCTGAAAAATGCTCATGAAAGATATCAAAGTAAAACTCAATGAAAAGATTTTCTGTGTTCACAGATAGGAAGACTCAAGATGTCAGTTCTTCCCAATTTGGTCTATACATTCAGTTCTACACATGCCAATCAATACTAGTAAGTTATTTTTGAAAATTAATACTTTTTTTACTTTTTTTTTAAGCATAAGGACAGACAAAAGATCCATAATAGCCAACTCAATACTAAAAGAGAGGAACAAAATTGGAGGACTGGCCACCTGACCCCATGACTTACTATAAAACTGCAGCGATCAAGAGTGTGTTATATTGGTGAGAGGTACATAAGTAGACCAACAGAACAGAATAGGATCCCAGAAACAGCCCCACATAAAAATAATCAATTGATCTTTGTTGAAGGACAAATGCAATACAATGAAGAAACAATCTTTTCAACAAGTAGTGTTGGAACAAGTGGCCATCCCTGTGAAAAGATCAACCTAGACACAGTTCTTACACCCTTTAAAAATATTAACTCAAATTACACTGTGGTCTTAAATGTAAAATGCAAGACTATAAAATTCATGGAAGATGACATAGGAGAAAACCTAGATGACTTTGGATATTGTGATGAGTTTTTATATAGAAAACCAAAGGCACAATGCATGAATGAAATAACTGATAAGCCAAACTTTATTAAAATTTATAATTTTTGCTCTCCAAAGAAACACTGTAATGAGAATGCAAAGACAACCCACAGACTGGCTATAATATTTGAAAAAGACACATAAAGGATTGTTACCCAAAATATACAAATAATTCTTAAAACTCAACAATGAAAAGTTGGATTTTAATATGGCCAAAAGACCTGAATGGACATCTCACTAAAGAAGGTATGCAGATGGCAAGTAAACATGTGAAAATGTTCTCAATATCATATGCTGTTAAGGGTTTGCAAATTAAAACAATAAGTTAGCACTACATAACTATTAGAATTACCAAAATTCAGAACATTGACAACACCAAATGCTAACGAGGCTGTGAAGCAACAGAAGCTCTCTTTCACTGCTGGTGGAAATGCAAAACAGTACATTTACTTTGTAAGATAGTTTGGCAGCTTCTCACAAAACTAAACATACTCTTACCATAAGATCCAGCAAATATGCTTCTTGGTATTATCCAAATAAATGGAAAATTTATATCCATGTAAATACCTGCACATGGATGTGGAAGCAACTAAGATGCCCTTCAGTAAGTGGATGGATAAGTAAACTGTGCTCTTCCAGAGAGTGAAAAATTTTTTCTTGACTAAAAAAATAAATGATCTATCAAGACACAAAAAGACATTGAAAAAAGAAATGCATATTGCTAAGTGTAAGAAGTGAATCTGAAAAGATTGATACTGTATGATTCCAACTATATAATATACTAGAAAAGGCAAAACTATGGAGACAGAACAAAAGATCAGTGGTTACCAAGTAGTAGTGGATAGTGAGTTATCAAAGCATAGACAATTTTTAAGGTAGTGAACATATTATGATGGTGGATACATGTCATTACATGTTTGTTCAAACCCGTAGACTGTACTAGACCAAGAGTGAACCGTAAGGTAAATAATGGATTTGGGGGAATAATGATCTGTTAACGTGGGTTTATCAACTGTGACAAATGTACCACTTTGGTGACAGTGGGAAAGGCTATATGCTAAGGACGAAGGGTACATGGGAACTCTATGCCTTCTACTAAATTTTGCTGTGAACCTAAAACTGCTCAAAAATGCAAAGTATATAAAAAAGACAAAAGCTCATCAATTCAAAGCAATGAGGGAGAAGACAACTATAGACATGGAATATTAGTGAAATTATGATGTGGTAGCATAGATTTATGAGAGAAAAACTGAATTTCTAGGATACAGCATGCTGAAATTTAAGCCTAGAAAGGGATAATTTAAAAGAAAAAAGCTGGATGATTCATCCTGGATCTTAGTAAAAGCTCAGAAATCAGAACGATTGTGCACTCTTGTATGGGGAAGGGTGGTAATGGTTATCTGAATAGGTAGTAAAGAAGCAGAGAGATTTTCAGTGTCACTTTTATCACCCTGCCCCTGGGAGATTCATGTTAAATCCCCCAGTAGAGAAATCCACCACGTGGCAAGTCACCCCCGATACACTTAATGATTCCAATAATAATTTTACTAGCTAAAATTTGAATATCAGTTAACAACTAAAGAGCATTTATCACTTAAATATACTTCTAATATAAAAGATAGAGACCACAAGAACCATAGGAAATTATTTTTAAAAAGTAAATATTAGAAATAAAAGACAATGCAAGAAATTATAATCACCAAACCATCAGATGTATTATTAACACGCATCTTTCACTTCAGAAAGAAGTAAAATGGCACAGTGGCCAAAAATAAGATGTGAATGTTAAAATAAGAAATAATCTGGTATTAAAAATTTACTTTTAGAAATTAAAATATGATGGAAGAAATTTTGTAAAATGCCTTGTGATCTTTTTTGTGATCAACTTATTAAAACCTTCCAAGAAATAGAGAAAGAAATTTAGAAATAGAAAATCTAAAAAATATTATAGTAAGACGTTTAGAAGATATGTTCAGGAAATCCAACTTCCAAATAATACCGATGAAAGAGAGAGAGACAGAAAATACAATAGAAAGTGTGGTGAGAAAAAAATTAATAAATTTTCCAGAACTAAAGAGCATGATTCTTAAACATAATATATGTTTAAAAACAAACAAATAAAGCTCAAGCTCATCATAGTAAATTTTATTTTATCTGATATTGGCTTATTTACTCAAGCTTCATTATGGTTAATGTATCTCTTTCCATCTTTTTACTCTCAACTTATTTGTATCTTTGTATTTAAAGCATGCATCCTGTATTCAGCACCTGTTTTGGTAATTTTTTTTGCTATTTTTTTTTATTTCAGCATATTATGGGGGTAAAAATGTTTAGGTTACTTGTGTTGCCTTCCCCCCTCTTGCCTGCCCCCCAAGTCAGAGCTTCAAGAGTGTCCATCCCCCAGATGGTGTGCATCGCACTCATTATGTGTGTATATACCTATCCCCTTCTCCCCCCTCCACCTGCCCAACACCCGATAAATGTTATTCCTATATGTGCACTTAGGTGTTGCTCAGTGAAACCAATTTGCTGGTAAGTACATGTGGAGCTTATTTTTCCATTCTTGGGATACTTCACTTAGTAGAATGGGTTCCAGCTCTATCCAGAAAAATACAGGAGGTGCTATATCACCATTGTTTCTTATAGCTGACTAGTACTCCATGATATACATACACCACATTTTATTAATCCACTCATGTATTGATGGGCACTTGAGTTGTTTCCACATCTTTGCAATTGTGAATTGTCCTGCTATAAACATTCAAGTGCAGATGTCTTTTTTATAGATTGTCTTCTATTCTTTTGAGTAGATGTCCAGTAATGGGATTGCTGGATCAAATGGTAAATCTACTTGTATCTCTTTAAGGTATGTCCATATTGCTTTCCACAGAGGTTGCAATAGCACTTTTTTACTTCTTAACTGAAGAAAACATGAGTGCCTTTCTCATATTTTTAAAATTAAGAAACAAAAAAGTCAGAAGAAATCAAATCAGGACTGTAAGGCAGATGCTCAATGATTTCCCATCAAAACTCTTGCAAAATTGCCTGTTTACTGGTAGGAATGAGCAGGAGCACTGCAGTGGTGGAGAAGAGCTCTCTGGTGAAACTGCTGGGCATTTTTCTGCTAAAGCTTTGGCTAACTTTCTCAAAATACTCTCATAATAAGCAGATGTTATCAGCTTTTGGCCCTCCAGAAAGTCAACATGCAAAATGCCTTGAGCATCCCTCAAAACTGCTGTTGTGACCTTTGCTTTTTCTCAGGCTATTTTTGCTGTAACTGGACCACTCCTATGTTGGTAGCCATTGCTTTGCTTATGCTTTGTCTTCAGGATTGTACTGGTAAAGCCATATTTGATCTCTTGTTATAATTGTTTGAAAAAAATGCTTCAGGATCTTGATCCTACCTTTTTAAATTTTCTATCAGAGGCTCTGCTCTTGTCTGCAGCTGATCTGGGTGCAACAGTTTTGGTGCCTATCAGGTAGAAAGTTTGCTCAACTTTAACATTTCAGTCAGAATTGTGTAAGCTGAACTACTTGAGATGCCTGTAGTGTCAGCTATGGTTTGTGCTGTTAATCTTCAGTCCTCTTCAATTAGGACACAAAGAGATGGATTCTTTTCCCTGTAAATTAATGTGAATGGTCTTCCACTGCATGCTTCATCTTCAACATTATTCCTCCCTTCTTAAAATGAGTTATTCATTTGTAAACTGTGGATTACTTTGGACCATTGTCCCCATAAACATTTTGTAAAGCATCAATGATTTCACCATTCTTCCACTTATGCTTCACCATAAATGTGATGTTTGTTCTTGTTTCAATTTTAGCAGAATTCATGTTACCCTGATAAGGTCTCTTTTCAAACTGATGTCTTATACTTCTTAGTGACTCAAATTCAATCCTGTTCAGCTATGCATAACAAGCTGTGTAAGTTTATTTTGGTTCATAAAACTTTTGAAATCCATGTAAAGTGTGTTCCTAATACACATTTTCTGTGAACTTTTTGAAGATTCTTCATAGTTGCTGAAATATATTTAATAAAATCATTTAACATTTTGATTTCAAAATATGTTAGAAAACTAGGAGCAGAAAGAAGTTTTCTTAATCCAATTAAAAAATGACTACAAAATTTTCAGCAAATACCACTTTATATGATAGGACTTTAAAAGCATTTCTTGGAAAGTCAGTAGCAAGAAAAAGATGCACACATTATCGCCACTAGCTAGTGTTGCTCTGGCCATGCAAGCTGAATCACTAAGAAACACATATGCAGGCATGCAATGACTAAGATGAAAAAGAAACAAAAATTTATATCAATATTTTATTAAAAATAGAAAACTACATAGAAAGCTACAAACTATTAAGATAGTAGTACTATTTTATATGTAATCAATGTAAAAACAATTGATTATATTTTATATGTAATCAATGTAAAAACAATGTAATACAAGCATTGTATACATCCTCAACAACAATTTTGCAAATTTAATAAATAGAAACATCTCATTGACCATGCAAACTTATATGAAGGTTGAGTAACCATATATCTTGATTCACCTGAGAAGACACACTGTATACTTATTGTCACATTATTTCATCTGATCCCTATTCTAACAGTCTCAAAAGTTTGCCACTTTAGATAATAAATTTTATAGCCATTCTATCTCTAGATTATCTAGGAATAAATTTACCAAAGGAGTAGCCAATATTATTATGGAGAAAATAATTTACTTTTTCTAAAGTCATGCAAAATATCCTAAATATATGGGAAATATGCCAAAATAATAAAAAAAAAATTATAAGGAATACTTTTTTCCTAAATATTTTATCAATTTAAGGCAATTCCAATCCAAACCTCAACAGGATTTAATCACAGAACTTGATATGGTGATCCTAAAATTCACAAGGATGTTTAAATGATTGAGAATTGCCAAGATGCTTTTGAAAAGGAAGAATGGCATGAGATTCTTATTCAATGAGATAGTAGGAAGTGTTTAAAAGCCATAGTTGTTAAGAAAGTATGATATTTTTAACAGAGGCTGGGGTAAAATTAGAACATATGATTGGAATAGAAAGCTCAGAGCCACACTTTTCAACATATGAGAATTTGATATAATACTAAGATGCCATTGCAGATCAAATAGTTGTTGAAAGTAATCATCATTCAATAAATGGTTTGGGAAAGTTGGTTGTAAATATATAAACATATGTATTAAGACTTCTGTCTCAGACCATAATAAACAACCAATTCTAGGTATGTTAAATATCTGCATAAGAAATAATATTTAAACTTTGAAAAAATGTAGGGAATTATATTTTTTATTTTTTTTATTTCAGCATATTAGGGGAGTACAAATGTTTAAGTTATGTACATTGTCTTTGCCCCACCCGAGTCAAAGCTCAAGTGTGTCCATCCCCTAGATGATGTGCACCACACCCATTAGGTGTGCATTTATCCAGCCCCTCCTCCTCCCCTCCCATCTACCTGACACCCTATAAATGTTATCACTGTATGTGCACTTAAGTGTTGATCAAGTGGGCTTCATCCCAGAGATGCAGGGATGGTTCAAGATACACAAATCTATAAATGTAATTCACCACATAAATAGAAAGAAAAACAAAGACCATATGATCCTTTCAATAGACACAGAAAAAGCATTCTACAAAATTCAACACCCTTTTATGATAAGAACACTTAACAAAATAGGCATAGATGGGACTTACCTAAAAATGATACAAGCCATATATGACAAACCCACAGCCAACATCATACTGAATGGGGAAAAACTGAAAACATTCCCACTTAGAGCTGGAACCAGACAAGATTGCCCTTTATCACTGCTTCTATTCAACATAGTGCTGGAAGTCCTAGCCAGAGCAATCAGACAAGAAAAGCAAATCAGGGGCATCCAAATGGTGGCAGAAAAGGTCAAACTATCTCTCTTTGCTGATG
Organism: Mirza zaza; assembly: GCA_008750895.1. NCBI lineage: Eukaryota > Metazoa > Chordata > Mammalia > Primates > Cheirogaleidae > Mirza > Mirza zaza. Next base: position 140,204 of record VSMD01069362.1, read on the forward strand.
ATATGATCTTATATCTAGAAAACCCCAAAGATTCTGCCATGAGACTACTGGAATTGATAAACAAATTCAGCAATTCTCAGGTTACAAAATCAATGTACAGAAATCAGTGGTATTTCTATACACTAAGAACAATCAAATTGAGAACGGAATCAAATATTCAGTACCCTTCACAATAGCAACAAAGAAAATAAAGTACCTAGGAATATATTTAAGGAGGTAGGGAATTAAATATTTATATTGCAGGCATAGTGAAGTATTACTTAAGAAAAAGACATGAAAGGTATATATCTAAAAGGAAAGGAGTCAAGAACTTGAACACATTACATTTTAAACTTTGACACAAACAACAGCATAAAATGCCCAAAGTTACAACAGACTGTAAAAAAAGATTTTTGCAATGTATAAAATAAAAATTACTATAAACTATTTTAAAATCCTACAAATCAATTAAAAAACAATATATAGAGACAAAATATTATAAACAATTCGTCCACCACAAGGAATTTTAAATGACCATAACCAATGACAAATTATCTACATCATCAGTAATCAGGTAAATGTAAATCAGAATCACAAGGAGATATCATTTGACACTTTCCATATTGGCAAAATTAAAAGTCTGACTTTACCATGTGTAAATAATAGAGTTTCAGAACAATGAATATTAAACATAACTCACTGTTGGATTTTAAATATTTCTGACACTTTGGATAATCATTTTCACAATATCTAACATAATTGGAGATGAACGAATCTTTAAGCCTATCATTCCACCCCTAAGAGAAGTCCTAGTATGCATACAAAGGATATATATTTTAAATGCTCATTTTATGATTATTTTTAAGGGCAACAAATATCTCACTGGGATGTTATTTTGCTCCCTATACATTTTTAAAGAACAAACATGTCAGCTTATTGCACAATTTTTTTTAAATCCATTAGTAAAAGTTTTATAACCTTGTTACTTTCTAAGGCATGACATTTCTTTTTGTTATCTAGCCCTCAAAATAGAATTTTTTAAAAAATCACAAATTATTATTTTCTCTAAAAAGTCTGCTGTCTATCACAGTAGGACTTAAATGTGTCCAGATTTAGAATCACCAGCAGCCTTTGATAAAAAGCAAATTTCCCCTCCATTATTAGTACAGAGTAGTGATTCCTGGTTGAAACTTAAGCAACTGAGGTGATGCATTTGACCGATTCCTTTAATTCAGGGGTCCTCAAACTTTTTAAACAGGGGACCAGTTCACTGTCCCTCAGATCATTGGAGGGCCATTGGAGAGTGTGGCACACATTCCACACATGCACACTGTGGGCATGCCCAGGACGAGTTGGCTGCCCATGCCCAGGACGAGTTGGCTGCCCATGCCCAGGACGAGTCGGCTGCTAAGCAGGACAGGCAGCGGGACAGCAAAAACACCCGGCAGGCTGGATAAATGTCCTCGGCAGGCAGCATGGGGCCTGCAGGCCGCAGTCTGAGGACCCCTGCTATAGTTTTGCATTGTGTTTTCCATTAATAGGCATCAAAGTCTAGAATGGACATTCTATGAACATCAGGGATTTAACTTTTTGGATCATGAGACACCCCCAACCCTGATCTTAGACCTGCTCACAGAGTCCAAGTGATGATGACAGAGTCAAAGCCATCACCCAACAGAAAAACACAAGTGAAGTGACAGCAAAAGGTTAACACCTTATTCTTTGCTCTTGACTGAGAAAGAAAAGAAGAAATAAGCCAAAATCAACCAGTGGAGTTATGAAGATGGTGCTGGAAAAGCAGGGCTGGGAAAACACTTAATGCTGAAGGGAAGCTGAGGGGACTTGCTTCCTTTAGGACCTTGTAACAGGATAGTCTATTTTTTTTTTCCTTTAAAAGTGACTCAATTGCTTATGTTTTTTTTTTTTTTTTACATGCATAACATAGCCCATTCCCTAGCTGTCCCCAGTCCCTCCTTTATACTGACTGTTGTTCCTCTTAAACAGGGGACTGTTCATTATCTTTGCAAATTATAGCAATTAGTCTTATTTTCAAAAATATGCTCATTGTGCCTGCAGTCAAGGGTCTTCAAGCATCATTTACTGGACAGGTTTTCAGAGAAAGAATTACAGAGAATCAACTTCTTTAGCTCTATGGGGATGATAACCTAGGTATCCACAAAACACATGCACCTCAGAGCTGAGCATAATTTGAGGGTCAAGTCAGTTATGCCTGAAATGTAAAAACAAACCAAAAAAGTACTCTTTGAAATCAGCTCATTAATTAAGTATCCTATGAGACATGAAGAATGTTACTCTGTGCAGGGAACAGATATTTTCTTAAAAATTACTGGTGTTCTATAGCAGAAACAGATTTTGTAGCCCTAAAGAAATACGATGAAATCCTGGCTCCACCATTTCCTAACTCCTTAGTCCTGGACAAACTAGCTGCGCTCTTCTTGTTCAGTTTCCCCATGTGATAATGATACGTCCGTCATGTAGTAGTTGTACAAATTGTAGATAAGGCGTGAAAAGTACTTAGCACAATACTAAGAAAGTGTTCAGGAAATACAAATGGTGTAATCTTGGCATGGAAACCACGCCAGGCCAAAAGTCAAAAGAATGGAATATTTGTCTTAATACTTTTGTACGTCTTTGGAATATGCCCAGTCCCTGGACATTATCTTCTGTCATAGAAAATGAGAAGGGTGGATTAGGTCTCTGCTTATAAGAGCCAGTGTGCCAAACAACAGGGAAATCCTGGCCACAAAAGAACTACCCAGGGAAATCTAGCATGCCAGCAAATGGGTCTTCATTTGCCTGCTCAACTTATGGGTGTATTTTCTATGCTAAAGTAATTTCTGACCCTGGCAGATGCCATTTGTTGCCTACGGATCAGTCATTCCCCGGCTTTGTCTCAGCTAACGCAGACTGGTTGCTCCTCAGAAGGTGGAACCCTCTGTCTCAGGGAAGGCAGACAGAAACATTACAGATCTATTTCCATCACAGTGGCCTTACTGCCTTTGACCAGTAATTGATTCAGGAAATGGCACATAAATTATTTGTGGACAATAAGATACGAGGTTAAGTCTTTGGGTTCTGGAACATATTTTCATCTTACAAGAAAATGGGGCCTTTTGAGGAAAACAACAACACTCCCATCTTTTTCTCTCCTCTTGAAATTGATATTGGGTGGGAGAATTTTGCCTGAAGCATCACAGCTATATTGTGACCAAGAGGTGACAAGCTGAAAGAATTGGGCGGAATGGGGGCAAATGATAAAATAGAGACCATTGATGCATCAAATTTAGATCCTACATTCAGACTTACTGTTTGAGATAACTTACTGCCTTTATTGCTCAACCTAAATCTGCTGCATACCTGTGCTGTAGAGCTGACCTCTCTCCACAGACTCAGAGAAAGGCACATAATCCCTTTTCTAAGCTTCCCTAGCTGTTAGAACATGGACACAGGATGTAGTCTCAGCCACCAACCAGATGCATCCACCTGATTCTTGAATCTGGAATTAGTGGCACAAGGAAGCAGGGAGGGGAGAATTCATGAGGTTCCCAGCTAGGCCTGCTGTTTGCGGGCAGCAGTAGCAGCGGCACCACTAGCAGCGGCACCACTACAGGTTCAGGAGCAGCGTCCCCTCTGGCTGCCCTGCTGGCTGCCTGCGAGGTGCTTTCACTCAGTCCCTTCTGCTCTGTGTTGTGGCAGCTTCTAAAGCTCAGGCGCTCAGCATTCCTCAGGAATCTAAGATCTTCCTATTACCCTTTGAAGATATTCCTTTTTGCTAAAGTCAGCCTGAGTTGGTTTCAATTGCTTGGAACTGAGAATAATAATTGCTACATAAATACTCTTGGGTACAGTTCAGGAAGGTTTAGGGTAGAATTCAGTAACATACACTCTTAGAAGACTCCTCAGGTGGGAGATTATCCACTGAATCTGAACCTCACTGGACAGGGTGACCTCTCAAGGCCCTTCAGTACTAATTGTTCCAATTTCTGTTTTACAACTCTTAGATACAGATGAGATCCCCTTTTCAAGCTCCTGATGAGCAAGACTAGTCTTTGGTTAGCTAAGTTTCTTTTTTTTTATTTCAAAGTATTATAGGGGTACAAATGATTTTGGTTACATGGATGGCTTTTGTTATGCTTGAGTCAGGGTTAAATGTGTACCTATCACACAGATAATGTTCATTGTACCTGTTAGGTAGGTTTTTGCCCATCACCTCCTCCTCCTTCCTTCTGGTTGATTTCCACTGAGTATTACTTTCCTCTGTGCACATATGTGCTCATCAGTTAGTTACAATTTAATAGCAAGTAGATATGGTGTTTGTTTTTCCATTCTTTAGATAATTCACATACGATAATGGTCTCCAGTTCCATCCAAATTGTTGCAAAAAGCATTAAGTCATCCTTCTTCGTGGCTGAGTAATATTCCATGGTATACATATACCATAATACCATATCCTGTCAATCCTTTTATGAATTGATAGGTACCTAGGTTGTTTCCACATCTTTGCAATTATAAATTGTGCTGCAATAAACATTAGAGTCCAGGTGTCTTTTTGATAAAATGACCTTTTTTTCCTTTAGGTAAATACACAGTAGTAGGATTGCTGGATCAAATGTTAGGTCTACTTTTAATTCTTTGAGGAATCTCCATACTGTTTTCCATAGAGGTTGTACTAATTTGAAAATTAGCTAAGTTTCTTTTAAGAGGAAAGTTAAGCTCCACCTATCCCCCACCCCATCCTCTGCCTCTTGTGCATAGAGACTCACCTGCTTCCTGCTTTCTTCTAGGGCATGGAGGCTTCCGTTCTCCCACCTTTACCAAAACCCTTCCTTCAGACAGAAGGATCTGATAGCAATTGTTCACTCTTCTTATGAATGCAAGGCATTTTTGTTCTCTCTTAAAAGTATTTACATATTTGTTCTATTTCAATGTGAAAAAAAGACTTTTGTCTCTCGGGAAGTGTGAACACCGCAAATATTAAATGAATGACTTTCATTTGTGAATATAAAGTTTAATTCCAGACTCCAGAAAATTAGGCAGAAGTTTACTTACCTTACATATAAATAAAGTAAGATTTTTTAAGATGGAGTCTGTAAGTGAATTAATTCGAAACTGTTTTTAGGTATTTGAATGGCTGCCTGATGACATGAACAATTGGTTGTATCTTGAACCAAGATCAATGGATTAAATGACAAGGACATTTATTTTAGCAGAAACAAAAAGGAAAAAAAATCAGTTTTTACTGAATATATCTGGATTTCATACCAGTAAATACAAAGCTTCAGAAGACTTCATGTATTCTCAATCATAGGATCTCAGATTTGAAAAAGAGACAAAGTGTTCTTAGGTTACTCTCTCACTCATTCACTAGTCTTCTGTTAAAAAGAAGCTGTCTGATCTTCGTATAGACATTATTGCATACTTCTCTTTTTTTATATATATTTTCACAACAATTTTGTTAGTTAAGTGGTAGCTAGAGATTACTCAGATGAGAACCCCCAAGATTCAGAGAGTTTAGTTTCTGGTTGTACAGCTTGTAAGCATCAGAGCTGAAATTCAGACGCACACCCGGAAAGCTATGACCCCTTGTACTCACATTTTAAGAGCAGACATGTGCAGGAGGCACTCCCAAGAGCAATGAGCTTCGTGAAATAATATTTTTATAGATGGAGGCCCCTAGCGAACACCACCACCCTTTGAGCACCATATTGATTATCAGTCAGTACCAATGTGTCAGCGTGTACATGTGGAGCCCATTTTTCTGTGTTCACCAGAGAGATTCGGGGGGTGGGGTGATAGACCCACATCTGAGGGATGCAGCAAACAGTGTGGAGGGGAAGGGCATACCTCTAACCTTTGCTAAGTAAAGGCAAAGTTATAAAATCTAACCAAAATGCTATTAAAAAAAAACATTTATCGGGTGTCGGGCAGGTGGGGGGGAGGGGATGGGCATATAGATACATTATAAGTGCATTGTGCATTGTTGGAGGCATGGACACGCTTGAAGGTCTGACTCGAGGTGGGAGGGAAGGCAATAGCAATGTATGTAACCTTAACATTCATAACCCCATATTATGCTGAAATAAGAAAAAAATAGAAAAAAAATAACAAAAACAAATGGAGGCCCCTATGGCTTTATAAACTTAATAGTCTAGTTAACTACTGAAAAAATTAAACCTCTTCCTTGAGGACCTGGGCTGTGTCTGGACTTTGTGAAGACACCTGCTCCTCTGGACAGAGCCTGGGAAGCCCCAGGTGGCTGCGTGCGCACCTGTGCATTGCTCCTGGCCTGGGATGAGTGTGTAGAAGGCGAGTGTTCCACTAAATACAAATGCCTTCAGGACAGAACCGCATCTTATTAGTTTCCAAACACATATCACAGTGCCTGTCGCAGAGATGCTGGTCGGTAAATATTTGTGGAGTCCCTCAGAGCCAAAGACAGAGTGACAAATAAGGAAAATAAAAACTGCAAAAGTGGTGTGGAAATGTTTTCTTGCCAGGTGCTTTTCCAGATCTGAAATAATTGATGTCAGCATACATCATTCATTTTCAGAATACCAATTTTGCTGTGCTTTCTGATGCAGCCTTAGGAGATATGTAGAATTTTGCAGAATGAACACTATTTAAATAAAGTTGGGAAATTAGAAGGAAAATTATCTCATTCCCTTTACCCAGAGCAGTAGCTGACAATCCTTGAAGAGTTGAGAGATACTTGAAGCCTAATATATTGAAGTGAGATATTAGGAAATTATTCTACCAGGAATCCTTCTTGATAAACAATTAAATCACATTCTTACCTTGAAATTGCAGAAATGAGTTAACCGAATTGCTTTGAGCTTCCTTTTATAGAGTATCTTCTAAGGCAACAATTTCACAGAAAGTAATTGCATTTTATTGTTGGAGAAATTCTGCCATTGTGGTTTATCAATATGTTCAGTGGAACATTAACCTTTGAAAACAATAAAGGACATTTCATGAAGACAATAAAAGACCATTTATAAAATGATTTCCCTTGGAAAGTTAGTAGAAGGAAGACAGACTCTGCAGATAGGCAAAAGTTGGTTCAAATCTTCTTCTGACACCCACAAGCTAGGCAGTCTCTTCAGGCAGTTTGATCTTTCTGAGTCTTATTTTCTGCATTAATAAGGTTATGCTAATGACATTTACTTCACCCATATGGTACTGGTTTAAATGTACACCCATAATTGCTCGCAAAATTTTAAGACATAAGCAGTGCTTGACCAACACCGTTTTATCCTGACATTGTTAAGTAAAATAAGGTCAATTCATTGATGTTGATGTTACTTTGTGGTTAGATAGAGATAAAATGACATGAGAGAGGGGGTGTAGTCTGTGCTGTGTGACCTTGGGCATCTCATCTAATCTCTTAACACCACAGGTTTCCTTGTGAATGGCAACAAGAGTTACAAATTTTCCTAATTACCATGAGAATAACGTTGGCATGTGTCATTAACCCAAAACCTACTAAAAAAGAGGCAAGCGAGAAAGAGCAGTTTTAAGTGGCTGATTGTAGTCAAGCACAGTTGTCCCTCAGCATCCCTGTGCAGTTGGTTCTAGGGTCCCCACAGATGCCAACATCTGAGAATGCTCAAGTCCCTTCTATAAAATGGCATCATTTTTGCATATAACCTATGCATGTCCTCTACGCACATCTCTAGATTATAGTATCTAATACAATGACAATGTTAGGTAAAAAGTTACTGTATTGTTTAGGGAATAATGAAAAAAGTCTGTACATGTTCAGTAAAAAACCATCTATTTTTTCCTTTCAAATGTTTTTTTAATCCCAGTTGCCTGAATCCATGGATGTGGAACTCTGACTCTATTACACTGGTAATGCAGTATTACACTGAGAAGTTCCTTTTAGAATGGAGCAAATCTATCCAAGAGAACAGGTGTGGTCTAATGCAGGGGTCCTGGTCAGGAAGCAAGATTTCTTCTGGGGTCATCTGGACGTGGGTCCTTGTTGATGTTGTGATCTTCTGCCTGCAAAGACTATAGTCACTGTACTGGCCCCATGTTTCCGTGGTGCAGTTTGCTACAACTATCAGAACATCTCCCTTAAAGATTTACAAAGCTGGGTTTCCCTCACTTGTGCCCCCTGTACAGGTAAATTCTATGGAAGTTTCTGCCATCACATGAAGACAATGAATTAAGGAACTTTTCTTATTGAATAGTCAAATGGCAAATGCCCATTTTATTAATTTATCATAAAGGTCAATGGAATATTGGATACATTGAGTGGCGGCTGCCCTATAACTCTTTGCGTCAGGACTGAGAAACTGGGGCCCTGGTCGCCCTTCTTGAGGAGACTCTCTGCATGCATTTCCGTCTGTTCCTTGCAAGCTAGATGTGGGGAGCAGCTTAGAGTCTTGACCACAATTAATGGTCCCAGATGATTATCATAAAACTAATTTCTAATGTAAGAATGTTGAGAATATATAAAAATGGTCACATAGACACTTGGTGTTTTGTAAATAATAAAGATAAATACACCCAAGTTTTACAGTTTATAACTTGAAATACTTTTCAAAAAGTCACTGTGGGAGTTAAAACTAAGCATTTTAAGACTGGGCCTGGTGGCTCATGCCTGTTATCCTAGCACTCTGGGAGGCCAAGGAAGGAGGGTCACTTCACGTCAGGAGTTCAAGACCAGCCTGAGCAAAAATGAGTCCCTATCTCTACAAAAAATAGAAAAATTAGCTGGGTGGGGTGTTATGCAGCTGTAATCCCAGCTACTCAGGAGTCTGAGGCAGGAAGATCACTTGAGCCCAGGAGTTTGAGGTTGCTGTGAATTACAATGATACCACTGCACTCTACCTGGGTGATGGAGAGAGGCAAGAGAGAAGGAAAGAAAGAAACAAAGAAAGAGAGAGAGAGAGAAACAGAGATAAATAAAAATATTTTTGTTTCTCTGTTGATTTAATTATGCCAAGATCTAACCATATTTCTAGCTACGCAAGTGAATCAAGAAGGATAATAGCTATGAGCACAGGTTTTGTAGTCAAACGGATGTATTCTACAGTCTTGATCTATCTTGATCTACCATCTAGAAACCTTAAGCTCACTTATCCTTTGCAGTCTCAGTTTCTCTATCTGTAGAATCAGAACAGCAGTGAGTACTGAAAATGGTTTCTGTGTGATGAAATGAGAAAATATGTTTAATATTTTTAGCTCAGTTCCTGGAATATAACTGTGAATTTGGTTACATTAATATTGTTATTATTATGTATTTTATCATTATTAAGAAGGAATTCATAGTGGAAGCAAACAAGGACGGACGAGATGTGCAAAGTTAATCTAGCCACTCTCTATGTCACCCAAACGCCTGAAACAAATGTTAGTACAAGTGAAAGAGGATATTGTCACAAGGCCTCCTAAAGCTTTAGGATTATTAGATCTCAGTGAGCATGTGATGGACAGAAATGGACCAATTCCATTTGACCAGTGCAATGTAACCTGTGAAATGCATGGAGGAGGCAGGCATGTTCTGCATTTAAGAGGAGCAGCTGTGTCACTGGGCTGGCCACTCTGGTGCTACTCTGTACTATATGCAATTAATCCGTTTTTCCTTTATGTTAAAGATGCTCTTCCTTTGTTCTCAAAATTATTGATTCTTGATGGTATAATAAACATCATATATCAAAAGGCAAATATTACCTAAATGAACTTTGTAGAATAACTGTTCTCCTCAAAACCCCAACTGTATCTTTTCAGAATGTTGATTTTCTCACCAACAAGTGGGGACGCCTTGAGCAGCTCTTTCATGTCAGTCTTGATGGCATAAATCAACTCTTTTTTTGTTGTTGTTTTTAACATAGGCTCTTGCTATGTTGTTCAGGCTGGCCTCAAATTCCTGGGTTCAAGAAATCCTCTCACCTCAGCCTCCTGAGTAGCTGGGACTACAGGCACTCGCCATCATAGCTGGCTACCATGAATAAATCCTTGAGTAGGCTGTAAGAGGAAAAAGAAGGATAAACCCACAACTTAAAATGTATGTAAGGGGAGTTGTGGCTTGACAGAATGCAATTACATAATTTGGAAAAGGGCCAAGATGTAAAAGTTAGTAATCACACCTGAAATAACACACACACACACACACACACACACCTGTGTCTTGGGACATTTTTAATGATCATTTTCAGAATAACAACACCCACTTGCAATCTTCAAGCCTCAGAGTGGAAAGAACTATATAGAAAGAGTCATCCCAAGGCAGTTTAGTGAGGGTCTGAAGCAAAGCTTAAATGTGGTTGAAATACTTCAAGGACAAGATAGTCTGTTCTCAAGGCACATAGCATCTGTGAGAAAATGAAAACTCAAACCTCAGAGACAAGGCATCTTCTGGAAATTCCTACTCTCAGGTGTTCAGAGAACGCTATTGGTGATTTTTATTATTACAAACCTATCCAAGTAAGATGATGAGGTGATGCTTTCTTCATGCTTCCCCTGGGTGAGGCTGGGCAGGTGGGGGCAGGGATGTTGAAGGAGAGCTGATCCCCCAGGCTCTGCTGAACATTACAGCAGACCCAGAGTGCCCTCCCTCCTGCATTCTGTCTCCTTGTCATAGAGGTCATGATGGACAGACTTTAAAGGCCACCTGGATAAAAAATAGGGCTATTCATTTTGAACTGTGTCAAGAGAGTTCCAGATCACAGTTCCATAGCGACATAAGGGGCCCATATGAAAGTTACAATTAGTCAGAAAAGGGATGAGTAGATACATTTCAGCTGGAAAATTGTATTTGGTAGAATTATACTTGTGGCAGGCCATGGCATTATAATCTGTGGAAGTCAATGAGTTGTGGCTCTGTGATTTGAGGTGACCTTGCATGTAACTGCAACAGGAAAGAAAGATCCTCACCAGCTGCCAGTCAAAAAGCATGGAGAAAGGAAAAACTGTTTGGATTGAGGATATGTATCAATACAAGAGAGGGATTCATAATATTTTCTCCAAATCTTTTATGAAGGAGGTGTGGTAGCTGGTGCAAGGTTAGGATCCTAAAGGACTGGATATTCCCCGAAGAGCCTCCACTGAGATGAGGGAAGACCCAAAGGTCAGGGAAATTGGGACTCTAGGTGCCTTGAAAAAATCTCCAAGAGGTCAGGATGGCAGCACATCCAGAGAGCCCAAAGCGGAGAGCACTGCACAGGCTGCAGAACTAATGTCTGTCCTCTGGAGACGCTGCAGTGGACAAGTTGGGACCAAGTGGAATGACACAGTATGGTCCTGAGGGGAATTTCCTCTGAGGTCTACAGGGCTTGCTAAGGACCTCTTTCCAGGTTTAGCAGGACTATAAATTGTAGACACGTCAATCTGGCCGAAAGTTAGAGGCCAGGGTCAAAATAAGGTGGCTGCCTACCAGACTCACTGAGGTAGGCAAATAGACAGGAATTCTTTGCTAAGTACAGTAGTCCTCCCTAGTCTGAAGGGATACATTTCAAGACTCCACTATATGCCTGTAACTGAGGTTAGTACCAAATGCAATTACTATGTTTTCTCTTCCTCTATTTGTATTTTTATTGATATATCATGGTTATACATATTTTGGGGGTGAATGTGGTATTTTTATACATGTATACAATGTGTAATAATCAAATCAGTGCAATTAGAATATCCATCACCTCAACAGTTATCTCTTCTTTGTGTTGGGAACGTTACAATTTTCTAGCTATTTTGAAATATATAATAAATTATTATTAACTATAATTTCTGTACTGTACTATCAAATACTAGAACGTATTTTCTCTAAGCATATTTTTGTACTCTTTAACTAGCTTCTCATCAACCTCCCTTCCCCCCTTCCCCTAGAGCTTCTAGTAACAACCATTCTGATTTCTACCACCATAAAATCCACATTTTTTCCCTCCTACATATGAGTAAGAACATTCAATATTTGTCTTCCTATGTGTGGCTTATTTTAAATAACATAATGTCCTTCAGTTCTTCAGTTGTTTCAAATGACAGAATTTCATCCTTTTTTATGTTTTACCACCATAAAATCCACATTTTTTCCCTCCTACATATGAGTAAGAACATTCGATATTTGTCTTCCTATGTGTGGCTTATTTTAAACAACATAATGTCCTTCAGTCCTTCAGTTGCTTCAAATGACAGAATTTCATCCTTTTTTATGTCTAAATAGCATTCCATTGTATATATATATACCACATTTTCTTTATCCATTAGGTTGAATTCTGTATCTTGGCTACTGTGAATACTGCTACAATAAACATAGAGTGCAAATATCTCTGAGATATATTAATTTCCTTTCTTTTGGATATATACCCAGCAATGGGGTTCCTGGATCATATGACAGTTCTCATTTTAGGTTTTTCTTTCTTTCTTTTTTTTTGTTGTTGTTGTTGTCTTAGGAACCTCCATACTATGACAGTTCTCATTTTATGTTTTTCTTTCTTCTTTTTTCTTTCTCAGGAACCTCCAAACTGTTTTCCATAGTGGCTGCATACTCTGCATTCCCACCAACAGTGTACAAGCATTCTCCTTTATCTGCACCCTTGCTAACATTTGTTATTTTCTTCTGGTTTGAAAATAGCCATTCTAACTTGGGTGAGATGATATTTCATTGTGGTTCTGATTTGCATTTCCCTGATGATTAAAGTGAAGCATTTTTCACAAATCTGTTGGTAATTTGTATGAATTGAATTTCTTCTTTTAAGAAATGTCTATTCTGGTCTTTTGCCCATTTTTTAATCAGATTATTTGGTGTTCTGCTATTGAGTTGTTTAAGTTTCTTATATATTATGGTAATTAATCCCTTGTAGGATGGATAATTTGCAAATATTTCCTCCCAATCTGAAGCTTGTTTCTTCACTTTGTTAATTATTATATTGGGGAAAGAACACTCTCCTTAATAAATGTTGCTAGAAAAACTGAATATCCATATGCAAAAGAATAAAACTAGCTCCCCATCATTTACCATATACAAAATTCAACTCAAAATGAACTAACAACTTAAATACCTGAAACTATAAACTACTAGAAGAAAACACTGAAGAAACTCCATAAGACATTATCTATAAGATATTTTTTGAATAAAACCCCAAAAGCATAGGTGGGAATAAAAGTAAAAATAGAAAAGTGCTGTTATTAATATATCAAGCTAAAACACTTCTAAAGCTTCAGTGTAGTACGGTTTTTTTTCAATATGATAACCAAGATAGCTACTAAGTGACTAATGGGGCAAGGCGCTGTGTATACAGTGTGGATCCACTTGACAAAGAGGTGATTCATGTCCCAGGCAGGATGAAGCAGAAAGGCACAAGATTTCATCACACTACTTAGATGGAGCACAATTTAAAACTTATGAATTATTTTTATTTCTGTAATTTTCCACTTAATATTTTTGGACCACAGTTGACCACAACTAAGTGAAATCATGGATAAAGAGGGACTACTATATTTTCTAACATTTCTTTAAAATATAGTGCATTATTTTTAAATTTTCCAATTCTAGAAAGAATCAAAAATGGCAAAGTAATTATCAAATAATATAAACATCTTATTAGAAGCAAATGAAAAATGTACTGCAGCGTCTTCTGACAATTACACAGAAGATTAGTGAACACGTTAATCACCACCAACTGCAAAATTATTTCCAAGCTCTCATGTTTTTATCTTCCCACAATAAACTCATATTACTAACAAAGTTTTATAATCATCATCATCATTTAAAAGTTCAGGTATATAATAAACCAGACATTCAATTTTTAGATTCAACATTTTCTTGGTTGGATATTTGGTTAGAAAAAATTTTCTAAGATCTATCTCTGGTCTACTGCTATGAATGTTCATTTCCTTCTCTGGGTTTTTTCCTACTCAGGTAAACACTCTGTCTGGTTCACTGAAGTACATGGATTTGTTTGACAGTAGATCCATCTATATAAATTGGAATTAACTCAAACTGGAAATATTTTGGATTTTTCTCTTCAGTTCCATGTTATAAATATAGAGAATAAGTTATGTTTCAAGTTAGAACTAGATACCAGCTCTTAAGAGAAAGGACAGACATACAGATTGAGGTCATTGTGTATATACTGATGAGATCATTGTATAGAACAAAGCTGATGGTATAATACTAAATATAAGAAAATTATATATACAATATAGAGTTAATTATGCAAATATACTATGAATGAAGTGTACACATCAAATGTCAATAATAGTTATCTAGGGACATAGGATAATTGTTCATTGTGGTTACATTCATTATTATTTTCTTGCATTTTTTAGTATTATAGTAAGCAAAGAGTAAAACTAATAATTTATAAAAAATAATAACTTGTAGAAAAACTTTTATTTTGATCTTGAATTGGTGGACTTAAATAAAATGTATCTAAAGATAGTGAATCCCAGATTCCTCAGAGAAAATGTGATTATTTAGGGTAAAGGCTTGGCAGATAATGTGGCCTCAATAGATCCTGGTTTGCTCTCTATTGTATTATAGTTTCATACTCAAAACAATAGTAATAATGTGTTCCAAAAGATTCAAATAATAATGAAACATTCTTGGAATTCTTAATTCTATAGATTTACAAAAGAAAAAGATATTCTTAGATTATCTTCTCATAAGCCCAGCGCGTTCAGCCTAGCACTCAGAAAGTATTCCAGAAAACTAAAAGAAAAATGAAAAGGTAAATATCTGGCAGAGTCAGGCTGACACATTTTGAAGTGCTAATGGGAGCTATATGCAGTTATCAGCCTGGAATTCACATCTATTCAAGACTTTATTTAGATGATTGAAAGAAATTCACTTAAATGTGAAGAACTGTGAAACTAACCGGCAGATAGGTAAAAAATGAGGAGTATTCCACCCAGATACTTTCTTTTAGTAATATCCTCCTTCCTAAAAGTTTGAACATTACTTGATAAACAAACAAGGCTGTTCCCTGCATTGCCATTTCTGCATATCATCAGTATACTCACTTAATTGTCTTACCAGTGGGCTCTTAGAACATTAGCAAATGCATCACATGTTTACTGAGCTCTTTGTACCCAATGTTGTGAGATGTTTAGAATATATAAATGTAAGGCATAATTACCAAGATTAGGGCACTTTAAATCTTATTACAATGATAAAATGACCACCCAAGATAGATTTATAAGTGTAAGGAGGAGGAGGGGCTTTACAGATCACTTTCTAGTTCAACAGTTGCCAAGGGTCAGTCTGAGGGGAATGGTATGGGGTTTGGACTATCTTCCCAAATCGCATGAGAATCGAATTATAAATCCTGGTTATTAGACTTTTACAGCCTGATATATATTTTTTTTCAGTTGTCGAAGAAATTCTTTTCTTTTTTATTTCAGCAATTATGGGGGCACAAATGATATGCTGATATTTATGTTGATAAAAAGAAATTTTGTGATATTATCATTGGAGACCTTGGAGAGGACTGTGAAATTTTAATTGGGTCATTAAATTTCCATTTTCACCTAAACTATTTTTAGGTGGGTTTCCATATTTCGTAACCAAAAGAGTACTAGATAATTCATGGTGGTTTTCACTACTCCTAAAATGGTAACTCCTTTAGGAAACTGGTATGTGATCATTTTTGTGTAACTTAGTGGTCAACATCTAGAAAGAACACACAAAATAAGTTTCCTAAACTATACTGAGAATATAAGCATGCATCAGCATCACAGTTTAGAAAGAAGTGCATTAGGTATACAGACTTGAAACAATCATGCAGTGTTGTGTAGTGTAAAAAGAGGGAGGTAACAGGTATTCATAGAAGTGAGAATCTATGGATTCTTGATTATTTTTTAAGCTAAGAAAGCTTCTATGGCTTTGGTAAGTTATGCACTGTGCCTTGAGCAAAAATTGAATGATGACCTAACAAAGAAACAAAGGGTTATTCCATTCCTTTGCAAGTGTATGGGAGTTCACTCAGCCAGGCACTTGGAAAACACCAGTAAGGCAGATGATATCTGAAAGACTAGGTTAAACAAAGTCCAAAAACAAACAAACAAACAAACAAAACAACAACAACAAAAACAGGTGAGACATTTCTCATGACTCTGGATTTGTGATTAGATTCTAGTTAGTAAAACTTGTTTTAGTTCCCTATCTTCTAAAGAAGAGAAATGCATCTGGCTATACATGTCTTCTTCTAAAAATCCTGTCAGAGGGTAAGTCTCCCTAGTCCATCACCGACCTATCACAGTAGGGCTGTTTAAAAGAATTACAACCTGAGTATTTACCTTTAATCTGCTTATTAAATGCATTTCAATATGCCCATACTTCAATCTGTACCCTGTCATTAATTAAATAAATGAACTCAGAGTGAACATATATACATAAATGAGCATATTCCTTAACGATTGACACTGTCTGGCTCATAAAGCATCAACTGCAAAGGAGGAACAGATTGGTCACGTAGGAATGTTCTAAACTATCTATTGCACTGAATCAGGCATCCTGTCACCCATGTTTCTTTTAGGAAAATAGACAGAAATCTCAGGAAGGAGCAGGTGAAGGGCATGGTAAAGTAAGACCTGGGTAGAATTTTGCTGACCAAACTAAAAAGGAGCAAGGAGGATCTGAATACTGCCAATATTAAAAAGATTTGGTGAAGGAAAATAAAGCCATTTGTAAGACCCCAAAGTGCAATATTTAAAATTACTTGAAAAAATTCTGTGCTCCATAAAGGACATTTAGGAATTATAAAATATCAGGAACAAATAAATATAAAATTTAGGTTATGCTGTTTTTGTTATTAAAATCATATCCAGTGATATACACATGGAAGCAGAATAGTCCTTCTAGTTTTTTTCCTCCTTCTAGGCACCTGGAAAAAAACACAAAGTGATATATAGATAGATAGTGTATGATTAGATGGATAGATAGATAGATATGATAAAAAATTACCACCCCTCCTATTTTCAATGTAAAGTCCCAGAGTTGGAAGACCTATCAAGGCTGGGATTGGGCAGCAGTCCTATGGGAAGAAAAACAGAAAAACCTAAGGGGGCCCAGGGTTAATGAACCTGCCATTAAAATCCTAAAGGTGAGACTCACGCTGAAATATGGCATCTACAGCTCGTGCCTACCATAGCTGGAACTAGAGTTGCAAGTAGCTGCACTGAAATGAAACAAAGCCCACCCTGGGCATGTTGTAAAAATACAGTAGCTAATGGTGGGAGGTTTCCTTGAAGTGCATTGGCTGTGTCTTCTTTGCGGTGGCCAGTGACTGTGGTGGTAAGCACAGGACTGGTGGCAGAGGCATTCCAGGACATAGCCTGAGAAGTGGTTTTCCCCACAGTCTTACAGAGGAGCTCCTGCAGCAAGGTTTACTCTGTTTCTGAGGCAGGAGAGAGACACCCTCAGGGTGTGGCACCTGCGTGGGTGCTCGGGACCCCCACGGCCCTCAAGCCTGCTGCAAATAGGTAAGAAAGAGAAACCCAACCAATTAATAGAGAAGTCATCTAGAATAATTCTTCAACATATGAAATACAATGTGAAAACATAGCAAAACTTACCAACGGATGAACACTTATCAAGAAAAATATTCTACAAACATAAAACATTCAATGAATCCATGATCTCTCTGAAGGACCACAGACAACAAGTCAAGGAACAAATAAAAGAGATATCAAGGCAAAAGGAAGAATTGGACTTGAAGTAACACAGCACCAGAGAGTAGCAACAGGTAAATTATCACAGAAAAGAAAGAAAAATGAAGACATACAAAGAGAAAATGCACTTGTAAACATAGTAAGGGATTTAAAGGATAGAAATTTTAAAAATACTTAAATAAAAATAACAAGCTTAAAACAGCTAAAGAATACATGTATGTTCTAATACCTAAGCTCATAGGTTCTAGAAATAAAGATCATGCATATGTATATTTTCTCAAGTTATTTATCTTGATAGTCCATAAATACAAATGCAAACACACGCACACAAACACACACACACATAATCCAGACAATGAAAAGTCAAATATGAGCATAAATGGAGTTTCTAAAGAAATATATATGTATATAAATATTTCACAATACTAGACCACTGCTGTTCAATATCGTACTATACTGGAGGACTCAAATTGGTCTTTAAAGCAATTAGTACAGAGTAGTGATTTCTAGTTGAAACTTACGCAACTCAGGTGATGCATTTGACCGATTCTTTTTTCAATAAAAGGTAATGGAGATTTTAAGTATCTCTATTTGTTAATAAAATAAAATTGGATCCCTTCTCCTTATCATGCTAAAAATCAACTGTAAGTAGATTAAAAACTCAATCATAAAGGGGGCAATTATAAAGCCTTCAGAAAATAATAAAGGAAAATATCTATATGATCTTGAGGTGAAAGAATATCTGGAGGAAGGTTCAAAATCCACTAACCTGAAAAAAAATTGATGAATTAACCTATGTTAAAAGTAAGATTAGTTCATGGAAAAATCATGAGGGAGAAAGAGAAATTTACATGGACAAAAGACTTAAAAAGGCATTATTAGGCTTTTACTAAAAGAAAACCTCCCTGTATGACTCCCTTAATGTGTACAGTAACCATACATAAAAAGTATACAGCTTCTTTCATAATTAGAGAAACTAAAATTAAAAACTACAAGGAAACATAATTACATACAGATTGGCAAAAAATATTTTTAAATAAGGAAATAAAATATAAATACTGATAATACCAAGTTATTGAAGAGGATGTATGACAACAGAAATTTCCACATACTCTGGTAGAAGATACATTGATTTACTATTGAGGATCCTAATTTGACAGTGATATAGCTTGGATATTTTTTTCCTCCAAAACTCATGCTGAAATTTGATCCCCAGTGTTGGAGGTGGGGCCTAGTGAGAGGCATTCGGGTCATGGGAACAGATCCCTCTTGAATGGCATGGTGCTGTCCTCATGGTGAGAGTGAGGGGTGAGTTCTCCTTCCATTAGTGCCCAGGAGAACTGATTGTTAAAGAGCCTGGCACCTCTCTGCCCCCTCTCTTGCTTCCTTTCTCTTGCCTTGTGACACCTGCTCCCCTCTGCCTTCCACCCTGAGTAGAAGTTTCCTGAGCTCCTCACCAGAAACAGATGCTGGCACCATGCTTCTTGTACAGTCTGCAAAGCCGTGAGCCAATTAAACCTCTTCTCTTTATAAATTACCTAGCTTCAGGCATTATTTTATAATAACACAAGCATACTAAGATAGACATTATATGATTGAATATACACACATAATATATGTATTTGTGTTTATGTGTGTGATCACCTACAAAAGCTTAAGGGCCTAGTAATCTATTTTATTACTATAATATATATTATCAAGGGCCTAGTAATATAGTTCATTAAAAGTGATACTACTAGGGGAATGAACACGAGAGAGTGAATATCAAATATTAAATACCATCTAAGTGAATGAGATGTACACAATGTTGATTGCTGCTCACCTCCTGCTCTGGGGGGGGGGGGTGGTTCACAGGGATTGGGGCCTGGGGGGTGGACTCAGACTGTGATGCATGGCCCAGTTCCTAACAGTACCGGGGTACCAGGCTATGGTCAGGGGTTGGAGAATGCAGCTGTGGACTTTATAAACACTATACCTTTAGGTTACACTAAATTTTAAACAACTAGTTTTTTCAATAATAAATTAACCTTAATTTACTTTTTACCTCATAAACTTTTCAGTTTTGAAAATTTTTGACTCTTTTGTAATACTGCTTAGCTTAAAACACAAAAACATTGAATGTCTTTTCTTTCTTTATATTCTTAGTCTATATTTTCTACTTTTATAATGTTTTGTTTTATTTTACTTTTTAAACCTTTTTGTTAAGAACTAAGACACAAACCTACGCAGTTAGCCTAGGCCTACACAGAGTCACTGTCATCAATATCACTGTCTTCCTCTTCCGTATCTTGTCCCATGGGAAGGTCTTCGGGGGCAATGACACTCATGGAGCTGTCATCTCCCACAGTATCAACGCGCTCTTCTGAAATACCTCTCGAAGGGCCTGCCTCAGGCTGTTTTACAGTTAACTTTTTTTTTATATAAGTAAAGGAACATACTCTAAAATAATGATAAAAGTATATACAGTAAATACATAAAACAGTAGCTTGATGATTTGTTAGTAAGTATTATGAACTGCAATAACTGCATACGCTATGCTTTGATACAACTGGCAGTATGGTAGATTTGTTTACAGCAGCATGGACACAAACACATGAGTATCGCATTGTGCTACAATGTTCTGAAGGTTTCTAAGTCACTAGGGTATAGGAATTTTTCAGCTCCATAAAATCTTATGGCACCATCATCCTATATGCACTTTGTCAATGACCAAACCATTATTATGTGGTACATGACTATATAATATTATTTTATAATATATTAATCCTAGCATTATTATTTTAGTTGGTTTATTGATTACTTTGTCACTAAAAAAATTACATTAACTCACCAATAACCAGAAAAAGTACTAAATTATTCTTATGAAACATAAGAGCAGGCTAGGAAAATTTGCAGAGAATTATATTTTTTCCAACAAGAAACAATCTGGCCCAACAGATACATCTTTTATTTTAGAACATGATAAAATAGCTGTTCTACATAAATAGTTTTACATCGTTCACTCGATTGTTTCCTAGCTTTTCTTTATAGTTTTTCCACTTATTTGTCCATCTCTAAAAGATAAAATATAGTTCTGCATGTTTTGTAGCTCTGTATTAATATTGCATAGTATTTTTTTGTGTCCTGATTTTTTATTCTATTGGTAAGATCTATCCATATTGTTGCAAGCAGATTTGGTTTATTTATTTATTTTCTTTATATTATTTCTTTATATTCATACAGCAAAATATATCCATTCTGTTGTTAGAGTTTGTGCAGATGAGTTATTTCAAGCTCTGAAAACAATGGTGTTATGAACATTTTTGTATATATGCCTTGCTGTGCAAACACATAAGTTTCTTTAGGATATTGCCTGGTAATTATTAATAAATGGTGGGGTTATAGAGCATGTGTAAGTTTAAAGTGTACAACATCATTATTTTATATGCATAGTAAAATAATTGCCACAACCAAGTTAGTTAACAAAACTATGACCTTAGCTGGTTACTTGTTTTGTTTCGAGGTGACATTTAAGATCTACTCTTAGCAAATTTGAAGTATATAACACAGTATTCTTAACTATAGGCAACATACTACACATTAGAGCTTCAGGACTTACTTTTCTTATAACTGAAAGTTTGTACTCTTTGAACCATATCTCCCCATTTCCCTTACCCCATCACCCCATCCCTGGGAACTACCATTGGACTCTCTGTTTCTATGACTTTAATTATTTTAAATTCCACATTTAAGTGAGATCATATTGTCTTTCTCTATCTGACATATGTCATGCAACATAATACTCTTGAGGTTCATGCATGTTGTCCCAAATGGATGAATAATATTCTATTGTATTCTATTCAATTTTTATGACCAAATAATATCCCAATGCATATATGTACACCACAATTTATTTATCCATTTATTTACTGACAGACACATACATTGTTTCTATGTTTTGGAACTAAAATAAAATATTGAGACAAACAAAAATGGAAATAAAACATATAAAAATTTATAGAATGCAGCAAAAGCAGTTGTAAGAGTGAGGTTCCAGCAAGAAATGCCTACATAAAATAAGAAGATCCCAAATGAACAACCTAACATAGCATCTCAATGAACTACAAAAAGAACAAAATAAGCCCAAAGTTAGCAAAAGGAAGGAAAAATGAAGACCAAATCAGAAACAAATAAAATAGAGAATAGAAAATCAATAGAAAAAAATCAAAACTAAGAATTAGTTTATTTAAAAGATAAATGAAATTGACAAATTTTTAGCTAGTGTAAGCATGAAAAAAAAGATGACTAAAATTAATATAATTATAAATGAAAGTGGAGACATTATAATTGATTCCACAGGAATACAAAGAATAATGAGACAATCATGAGCAATTATATGCCAACATATTGAATAATAATGAAGAAATCAATACATTTTAAAAACATACAGCTTACTGAGGTTAAATCATGAAGAAATAGAAAATATAAATGGGCAAATAATGAGTAAGGAGAGTGAATCAATGATTACAACTTTTCAATAAGTAAAAGCTCAGAACCAGATGTTTTCACTGATGAATTCTACCAATCATTTAAAGCAGAATTAATACTAGTTCTTCTCCAATGCTTCCAAAAATTCTAGAAAGAAGGAAACTTCCAAACTAATGAAGGCCATATATGAAAAAGCCCACAGCCACCACCATACAAAAAGACAAAAAGCTGAATACTATTTCTTTAAGATCAGGAACAAGACTAGGATGCTCATTTTGACAACTTCTATTCAACAAAGCACTAAAAGTCTTAGCCAGAGAAATTAGTCAAGAGAAAATAAATGAAAGGAATACAAATTGTAAAGCAAAAGTAAAATTGTCTCTGATTGCAGATGACATGTTCTTATATATAGGAAATCTAAAGATTCCACCAAAAAACTATTAGAGTAAAAAAATTTGGTAAAGTTTCAGGCTACAAAATCAACATACAAAAATAAATTGCATTTTTATACACTAGCAATAAAATATATGATATTTTCCCATGTGGGTCAAATGAGAAAGTATTGTGTTTGTCAAAAGCTATTTTGATTCTTTGATTTGATTTTATGATTAGGATCAACTTCGATGATTTTTTAATCAACATGTTAAAAATCAGCATAGAAGAAAACACCAAGAAAACCCCAGAAATAAACAAACAACCAAATCAGAATGATCTGGAAGGTCTAGACAAGAAGAATATAAATATATAAGAAAGATCTAAAAGTTCACTGTATCTGTTTGCAATCATAATTCCAACATTGCTTCTATCCAGAGTATTAATGTTTCATTACTCTTAAACACTGAAGTATTTCAGCAACCTGAACATGAGGATTATATTTGCCTAGAAATGTACCCTAGCAACATTTTCGGGTCATAATACACATCCAAATATGTTTATTATTTGCATTTATTAGCATCTCCCATTTATTACCCTTGCATCTCCATAGGGCCTAGAAGAGTTGTTTTAGTTTTCTATTGCTGCATTGCAAATTTCCCCAAAGTCAGTGTCTTAATAACAGCATGCATTTATCATCTCACAGATTCTGTAGGTCAGGAGTCTGGGCACAGTATAATTAAATAAATCTGGCTCATGTTCTCTCAAAAGGCAGCAATCAAGGTGTCAGGTGGGGCTGCAGTTGTTTCACATTTCAATTCTAGGGAGGATCTTCTTCCCAGCTTGCTTACTTGGTCCTTGAAAGACTCAATTCCCTATAGGCTTTTCTATTAAGGATCTTATTTCCTCATTGGCTGTTGACTGGAGGCTTTCATCAGTTCATTGCCATTAAGTTCTCACCATAGGGCAGCTCACAATCTGACTGCTGATTTTCCACACAACAAGCCATGGAGAAAGTTGACAGAGAACAAGCAAGATGAAAATCATTGTCTTTTACAATCCAGTATTGAAAAGTAGCATTGCATCGTACTTTTTGAGTGTTCCATTCATTAGATGAGAGTCACTTGGTACAGCACATACTCAAAGGAAGGATTAATACCGGATGATGAATACCAGGAGGGGGAATCTTTGGGTCCATCTTAGAGACGACTTCTACAACTTTGTAGAACATATAGTAATCTCTCAAAAAGATAGTGCATTTGAATGAGAGATTGAGAATATGTTCTATTCCAGCATTAACACCACACAGTTTTTGTTTTGACAATTTTCCCCAATATGAAGAAAAAAAAATACTGATGTGCTTGAACATTCATTATGTGTCTGTCTCTACAATAGGCAATTTTCAATGTTATCTTGTTTAATTCTTATAGTCATCTTGAAAGTATATTTTCTCCATCTTACAGATGGGTATACTGACACTCTAAAAAGTAAAATGCTAAGCCCAAAAAACAACAAATAAGTATGGATGATTTTCTAACTTCAAGATTTTTACATTTGAGCATAAATCTTTTTTTTCTTCCCACAATACTCATAGATTTGACCCAAAGATTAGAATGGTCCAGAAGTACTACTTTTATTTTCTGGTCCTCAATGCTAAACATCCATATGTTTTCCCACTGAAAGTCAAAATCTGCCGACGGACAGGAAGCTGTCAGCACATTGCTATAGTGAATGCTTCTCAGATAAATATATTAACACATTACTCCTTCTACTTATTTATATACAAATTTATTTTGTTCTGGCAACATTTATGCTGATGTGAATAAAGTCTTTCATGGGAAGTACCTTTTTTTCATTTCAGAATATTATGGGTATACAAATATTTTGGTTACATATAATGCCTTTGTCTCGCCCAAGCCAGGGCTACAAGTATGCCCTTCCCCCATAGAGTGTGCTCTGCACCCATTAGTTGTGAGTTTACCCATGCCCACCACCTCCCTCCCACATGACCGGCACCCAATGAATATTACTTCCATGTGAACACCTTGGTGTTGGCCAGTTAGTACCAATTTGATGGTGAGTACATGTGGTGCTTGTTTTTCCATTCTTATGATACCTCACTTCAAAGGATGGGCTCAAGATCTATCCAGGATAATAGAAGAGGTACTAGTTCACCATCATTGTTTGTAGTTGAGTAGTAGTCCACGGTATACATATACCACATTTTATTAATCCACTCACGTATTGATGGACACTTGGGTTGTTTCTATGTGTTTGGAATTGTGAATTGTGCTGCCATAAACATTTGAGTCCAGATGTCCTTTTTATAGAATGTCTTTTTTCCCTTTGGGTAGATGCCTAGTAGTGGGATTGCTGAATCAAATGGTATTTCTATTTTTAGCTCTTTGAGATATCTCCAAATTACTTTCCACAGGGATTGTACTAATTTGCAGCCCACCAGAAGTGTAAGAGTGTTCCTAGCTCTCCACATCCACACCAGCATTTGTTGTTTGGGACTGCTTGATAAAGGCCATTCTCACTGGAGTTAGGTGATATCTTGCTGTGGTTTTGATTTGTATTTCCCTAATGATTAGAGATGTTGAGCACTTTTTTATGTTTGCTGGCCATTATTCTGTCTTCTTTTTTTTTTTTTTTCATTCTTAATAATATAATTATTTCTAGGCCAAAAACATTTTGATTAACATAAAAAATTTTGTTAATAAAAAGCAAGAAATAGTAGACTCTCTCTATATATTTCTAAAAACAAAATTTAAAAGACCACGGTATTAGTTTCCTGGGGCAGCAATAACTACTTGACACAGACTTGGTGGCTTAAAATAACAGAAATTAATTGTCTCACAGATCTGGCAGCCAGAAGTCTGTAACGAAAGTGTGGGGAGGGCCACGCTCCTGCCTAAGGTCCGGAGGTAGCCTCCTTCCTTGCCTGGTGCAGTTCCTGGTGGATCTAGGCAGTGCTTGGTTTGTGGCAACATATCTGGTCCTACTGGACTGACCCCAGGACCGAATCTCTCACTCTAAATTTTTAAAAAATTATTTTTTCTCCCCCCTGCCCTTGCTTTTTTATTCCCTACTCCCTTTATTCCATGGGAAGGTCACTGCCCCTCACCTCTCCTCTCTCCCCTGTACTGCATCAAAGTCCAGGCGACCCTCTCAAGCCTTTGCCCTCCCAGGTGGGTGCCCTTTCTGCTGCAGAACGCACCAAGTGAGAGCCTGTAGGACAGCTGGGTGGGGAAGCTGGCCCCAGAGGCCCAACTGGCTCCCCGAACTCCCCCCCTCCCGCACTGTTACTTCCCTGCAGGAAGCTCTTCCCAGGCTCTTGGGCTTTGATCACCCAGGGGGTATTTTTCATTCATTCATTCATTCATTTTTGGAATCAGGGTCTCACTCTGCCCAGCAGGCTGGAGTGCAGTGGCATGATCCTACCTCACTGTAGCCTCCAACTCCTAGGTTCACGGGATCCTCTCACCTCAGCCTCCCAAGTTGCTGGGACTACAGTAACAGGCCACCAAGCCTGGCTAAATTAAAAAAAAAAAATTTGCAGAGATGAGGGTCTTGCCATTTTGGCCTCAAGCAATCCTCCTGCCTCAGCCCCCCAAAGTGCTAGGATTACAGGCGAGAGCCACCACACCTGGCCCGCCAGGGTGTTGTTCTCTGCTCCTGCCCAGTGTGGCAGGTGCCTGGGCAGCTGAGACTGAATTCAAATTCTAGGAGCTGAGATCCTCACTCGGGGTTTGCTCTTTTTCAAGAGCATAGGAGACCCAGCTTATGTGGGAAGACTTGATGGGAAGCCAGGAGACCAGTTGTAGTACCAACACTGTTCCCTGTGGAAACTGTTAATTTATCAGTCGCACTCAGGAGGCAAACATGAACTTGAACTTTTTTTTTTCTTTTCTGTATGATTCTCAAAGACTTTATCACCTCCAGGCACCTTTCCTTGGGCCTGGAGGCCACCTGCCCAGGGCCTCTGTTAATTTGGGGCATTGAAGAGTGCCTGGGTTCAGGGCAAGCCCGCAGCACCAGACATCCCCACCGCAGGGCCTGCCAGAGATGTCTGCCCCTCCTTTCCCGTCCCCTGTGGCCGCACCCCGAAGCCACCTATACTGTGTTCTCCTGATCACCAGAAGGGGAAGGAAGGGACCGGACAGAGGGGTGCAATCGAAGTCCTTTCAAGTTCAGTATTTTGATAAGCCTGGAGACCAGAAATAGAAACAGGGAGGCCTGGCCCTGCCGGTGGCTGTCCAGAGGCCTCCTCCTCCTTCAGGGCG
This sequence comes from Mirza zaza, assembly GCA_008750895.1. NCBI lineage: Eukaryota > Metazoa > Chordata > Mammalia > Primates > Cheirogaleidae > Mirza > Mirza zaza. The sequence continues at coordinate 166,942 of VSMD01069362.1, forward strand.
CTGAGGGCCCACAGGCTTCTCCCAGGGAAGCCCGGCACTCGTCCTCAAGGCGGAGATCGGATCCTGACCCCGCCAGGTGCAGACGGGGTTCCCTAGGCACCCATGGGCCTGGCCCCCTCAGGCACAGGGCCGCGGGAGTAGACGCAGTCGCCGGGCAAGGGGAGCCGCGTCCACTGGCGGCGCCTGCACTGGCGCCTGGACGCGCACCTGGACGCCACCTGGTTCTCAGGGTCCAGTGGGCTTCCGCAGGCGCGAGCGGCACGGCGCCGCGGAGACGGGTGGCGACCTGCCCACTCCGACGGCCTTTCTCCTCAGCTTCGCTCGCCCAGCGGCAAGGCCCTCCCGAGTGCCGTGCCGTGCCGTGCCCTGCCCTGCCCTGCCCACTCTCGGGCCCAGGGGAAGGCGGCTGGTGCCGGGAGACTCTCCCCGCCTCGGCGCGAAGCGCAGCCCTCGAACCGCCCCGGCGCCGCAGCCCGGTCCGCTCGCGCCGCGGGAGCCACCGACCGCTGCGCTGCGCCGGCGGCGGCTGGAGCCTTGGCCCCTGGCGGACGGCTGCGGTCTGCGTGCCGCCTCAGCAAACCTGGGGAAGGTTCCTTGTTCTGGAGGAATCTGCCGTTAGAAAAGGGCCCTTCTGAGGTCGCAGGCCAGTCCCCGTCAGCCCCAGCTCATCCGCAGAGAGCAGGCGGCGCTCCCCGCCCCGACTGGGCTTGAGCGGCTCGGGTTAAAGGACAGACGCTGGGCGAGAACCCGGAGATCGGCTCCTGTCCGGGCACCATCCTCCGGGGCCATTTAATTGACAGGCTGGGCTTGCTAGGGGGTGACAAAATCCAACTTGACTTTCTCATTTTACAATTCTCCCCAAAGGCATCCTCACCTCTAGAGTCTCTCTGCACAGAATGGCCCGGCCCTTCCCGGTGTTAACCTGGGAAAACCGAAAGTTTCTTGAATTTGCCGGGTTTTGGTGGCTTGCCTGGTGGTGTTATCCAAACCCTTCTTCTCCAGGGACATGAGGCCCTGGTAACCGCATCCTTCTCGGCCAGGGCTGCTACGTGAGTTCTTTCGAGACCGTCACTGGGCACGAGAACTCAGAGGCAGCGGGCGGGTCGTCTGTCTCCGCAGCACTGCCACCGCGTCACCGCGGGAGAGAGCCACCGCGGGAGAGAGCCACCGCG
>VSMD01069363.1:0-10202 GCA_008750895.1 Mirza zaza
GAAGTGGAGAATATTAATATAATGTACACCCATATACCCATCATGAATTTAATGATTATTAACATTTTGCCATATAGGCTTTGTCTTTTTTGTTGCCATGGTATAGAGTAAATCCACAGCTGTCATGACATTTTTCCTGAGTACTTCAGTATGCTAATAAGGACTTCTTAGTACGTATCAATCCCTAAAATTAATAATAATTCCTTAATATCATGTAATAATTATTAGATGTTCTCGACTGTTCAAAAAAAGTCTTTCCATGGTTTATCTGAACCAGGATCCAAACAAGGCCCACAGGTTGCAATGGAACGTTAAGCTGCCTAAGGCTGTCCTAACCTAGAACGGTCCACTCCCCAGTCTCTCAACCAAGAAATGGGCCCTAAATTCTGGATTTGTTTGGTGGTTTCTTCCTGGTGTCATTTACTGTGTTTCTATACCTCCTGTATTTCCTGTCAAATGTCCTGTAAGTTAATTAAATCTAGAGGCTTGGTTAGAGTTGCTGTGGGCAGGAGTCATGTGGCCCCACACCGTGGCACCTGGTGTCCAGCTGCCCAACCCCCTCCTGCCAAGCACGCATTTGTGGCAACAAGTGATCACTCAGGTGAATGAATTCCTTGAACGTGTAACATAAACAAAAAGAGCAGGGCGATCTTAGAGGGATTTCATAGTTAATGAGACTTTGTCAGCAGCTGACACCAACCCCAATAATACCACCAGAAGTGGGAGGCCGAGGCAGGAGGATCGCTCAAGGTCAGGAGTTCGAGACCAGCCTGAGCAAGAGCAAGACCCCATCTCTACCAAAAATAGAAAAAATTAGCCAGGCATGGTGGCTCATGCCTGTAGTCTCAGCTACTCGGGAGGCTGAGGCAGGATTGCTTGAGCCCAGGAGCTTGAGGTGCTGTGAGCCAGGCTAATGCCATGGCACTCTAGCCCAGGCAACAGAGAGAGACTGTCTCAAAAAAAAAAAAAAACCACCAGAAGCCAAAAACGAAGCAGGATTATATAGGCTGGCAAAGGAGGACTTGAAGGACTGGGGTGGAGAACAAGCCTTGGTCCAGTGCAACTTTTCCCATTGTACACTATAAATCCATCTTTATTCCAAGAAATTAAGTTAGAACCTAGTAAATCTCTCTCATGCTCACTCTACAGCAAGAAAATAGGGATGCTACACAGCATGGTTTAGGTGACCACAGGACCCAGACATTTTTCAACCTTTCACAACCTGGAGAGGACTCACTGGCCATGTTCCCACCGTGGGTATGATGCCTGCCGTACACACTATTTTTTTCTCTTCTCAGTGAAGTTGGAAATAGCTGTCAGCAAGATCTGCTCTATATTTTTTGTACGAAATTCTTATACTAAAAGGATCAGTCTTCCTGGAAAACCTGGTATTAAAAGTAATATTCCTATTTTCCTTCCCTCTACCACTTGGACACCCTGTTTATTTTGCATGTGCATTATCTTAAGAATCAGCAGAAATGTGATTTATTCCAGAATCCCTCACCCTCAGGAGGAGGAGGATGGGTGCAGGGGAGCACAAGGTTAGGGAGCACCCAGAACAGGCAGTGGCAGGAGGAGGAAGAAAGAGACGGTCACAGAGGTAGTAAGTGGGACTCCCACGGGGCAGCAGGGCTTCACACAGCCACTAACAGCCACTAGTGCTCTCAAATGCCACACGTCCGCCTAAACCAGGGTTTCGTTACAACTGCTGCTGTGTGCAAAGCCTGCTGCCTCCTAGCCACACAGATCTGGGGCCTTTTCATTTTTATGCATACATGATAGCTGTACACATTTATAATACACATGTGATATACATGCATGCAATGTATAATGATCAAATCTGGGTAATCAGGATATCCCTCACCTCAAACACTGCTTGTGTTGGGAACATTCCAAATCTTCTCTTTAAGCTATTTTAAAATACACAATAAATTACCACTAACCAAGGTCGCCCTATTGTGCTACCAAACATTTGATCTTATTCCTTCTACCTAATAGTATTTTCCAAATGGTCTCTGACAGACTCACCTCCACACCTCCAAGCACCTCAAAAAACCAGTTCAACACACCCAGTAACAAGGAAGCCTGGGCGGAGGAGAGTCTCTAATGATTGTCAGGTGACGAGCTTACACTGATTTCACTCCAGGCCAAGGACAATAAGCAGACAGGCAGCAAGCACCAAGGAGTAGGCACCTGCTTCCACATGCCAACATGCAACCATTGAAGTCAATGGAGAAAAACCCTTCTCAGCCCCACCCAAACCCAACCCAAGCATCATCATCCTGGCTCCTTCCAGGAGGGTGGCCCAGAACAGCACCATCAAGACAAACCATGGGCCATCTGCCCAGGCAGCCAAGCAGGGGGCCTAAGAGACACCCAGGACCCCTCTGTGGGCCCTCCTCAATCAATCCTGAGCACTCAGTGCCCTTGTTCCCGCCTGCCTCTGGTCTAGTTGAGAGCAACCCCTTCTCCACAGGACTTCTATGGGGCTCTTGCATGGTCTTTATGCCTCCTGGCTCCCCCCCAAGACAGACCCAACACCCTGCTGACTAATCTGGAAAACCCAAACTGGCACTTGAATGAATGGCAAACAATCTAACATACAAATCAAAAGCCACAAAAATATCCAAGCTTGTTAAAACCAATTCCACTTCTAGGAATCTATCCTAAATAAATGTTAAATTCGGTAAATGGTTTGTGCTACCCAATATATTCAACAGCAGCATTCCTTACGTGCAAGCTCAGCAGAACAATTAAGTTGCTGTGGCACATTAACTCAATGAAACATCATGGACTCAACAACAATGCGCTGATAGAGACTCGTACAGATGCAACTGAGTTTGTCTACTGCTGCCTCTGGGAAACATGGCATCAGATTAAAACCTTGCATCTGAGTTCTAAAATCAAAGTTACATGGGGAAGGGTGGTCATATACCAAAGCAATTAGAAGTGAGGTATAAGAGGCTCATTACCTGCCATTTGGGAAAGACATAAAATTAGACATTAAGACACTGCTGACAGGGAAGACAAAACAGTAGTTTTTAATATAAGCTCCAGTCAAAAGTGGCAACTGCAGATATAAATTGTGAACAGATCTTTTCCTACATGGACACTCCCAGGCAGCTCCTGCGTGACCCCACGGGACCATCTATAGCTGGTGACCAAGGACTCCCCTCAGCAACAGGGAGGAGAGGGGAGTAACAAGCAACAACCCAGATCCTCACAACGTCTTGTTTAATAAAGGCAGCTGGCTACAAATCTGAAGACACAATATAATTTAAGTGATATAAAAAATTATGATAAAAAGTAAGTCTAGAAGAAACCACAATCAACTTTATAATCAAGAGGCAGAAGAAAACCGTGGATAACCCTAAATCACAGTTATAACTAATCAAAACAAAAATGAATTTAATACAAGCTATTTACTTCATTAGATGCAACATTTAGAAACACATTTATAAGTGGCAGAAGTATAAAAGATGTTTGTGAGCACTAACAGCAACATGCAGTTGACCAAAATGGCCCCAAAGCGACTAATGCTAAATAAAGCCCCCTGTCTCCTGGCTCACACCCTTCCTGTCCCCAGGGCTCGTTCCTCCCAGCCAGGACTGGAGGTGATTCCTGATTCCACAGGCAGGGAGCAGGGGGGCAGGGTGGGCTCAGAGACAAGGAGGACGGTCACACACTATAGCAGACAAGCTAACTTCGTGGATCCCAGAAAGCCACCAGCTAATCTCGCCATATTTTCACTCATCTTTGGCAATGTTATTTTTTTTTTTTCTGCATTAACACATCACTTATTTCCACTTTTCACCAGTTAGATTGCAAACAGTTATTTCAAAGATGACTGGACACCAGAATGACTTGGCTCGGGCTTCGGTGGCAGGTCTACCTTTTGTTCCCCCTTTTTGGGCATTTTCCATATTATCACTAAAGAACACGCGTGTACTGCCTTTGAGGCCAAAAAAAGGGGAAAAGAATATTGATGCTGAGTTCACAGTGTCCTCAGGATGTCACTTCAGTTGCCGGGCAGGACAGCATGCCTGGCCTCACTGCCTACCACGCTCTCCGCCACATCTATGCTCCAAACGCAAACCTCTCCCCTTTCCAGCACCCCATCCTTCAAACACACTAGACTCAGTTGGAACAACATGCCCTTGTCTTCAAGGGACTGAGAAGCCCTGTCTGTGACGCCATCCCCAGCTACCCCTGACGTTCCTCCACGGGAACTTCCTGGGACTCCCCGCTTACCTGTGAGAGCACTGCACACCCAGCACTGCCACTGCTTGGTGAGGATGTAAATTTTTCAGCAGTTGACTGACTGAGCACAGAGAAAGGAACAATGCCTTCACCCATGTTCAACACATCTGCTAACATACCATCATGATAATCTTCTAAAGAAAAAAAATTAAAGTTTTTCAGCCCAAGACCCTGCTCTAGTGTTAAAACCAAAGGCTTCTCTGCAGGACAGCAGAGTTATCTCCCTTGACACAACCTTTAAAGTTCGAGGGCTTCATAAAACAAACCAAGCTTGCCTAAATCACCTTAAAAATACTAACAATGAAGGTTTCCTACAACATACCGACAATCAAGACTTAGTGCTGTGCTCGGATTGCCCTGGGGATGCAGACACCTTTGGGAACCACAGAGCAGCCCAAATAAATCACAAGGGGTCATGGACACTGGATCAAGAGGTTACTATGTTAAAGAAGGTTCTAAACAATCAAAGAAAATGAAGGTGTATATTCCCTTTAGTTCAGTGGGTCAAAGACACTAGTGAGGTGGGTGTATCCCATTACTTCTCCCAACCCGCCCTTCGAGACTCAGCGCACGTACCCAGGCTGTAACTGCTGGGCACGCACTCTCATAACTACCATGCAGAACCTATCACTGCTCAGTGTAAGGTCTTTCCTTACCTGTAACGCAGAGACTAGTGGAGAAATGCTTCCAAGCAAATGCAAGAAAGAATGAAAGGGAGAACTGGAAAGAAGCCGAGTGATTGGTGCATCAGGAAACCAGAACAGCCACCACCATTCCAGGGCACCTCAAAGAGCATTAGCCGCCCCCTCGGGCAAGCCAGTCTCCATCAGTGGGAGACAGCATTGTTTAACCACCTAGCAAGAATGCTGCCGTGTTTACTGATCAGATCAGAGCCTTCTGATCTTGGCAAGAGCCCCAAGAAGGCTGGCAAAGCTTTCTGAGACACCCAGACATCACCTTCAGCACCCAGAGAGGCCTTGCCTTGGAAGAAAGATGGGGAGGGCAGCCAGGTCAATTCAAAGAAAAATTCTAGTGTGAGTGGTGACAGGCAGAACTGAAAAATGTTAAGATCCGAGCCCTGAGTCACATGGTTGATCAGCTAATTTACTACAAAGAATGAGAAGAGAATAATCAGAGTGGCATGAACAGATAAGAAATTTGGATTCTAGTCTCAGCCCTACCAAAACTAGACAGATGAACTTTGATAAATGGGCCTCAGAGCTTAAAATAAGGAGAATGAACTAAATACTTAAGTCCTAAAATTACACAACCCCAAGAGAAGCGCAAACAGCCAAAGTGCCTGCAGAGATCAGAAGCAGCCATGGAGGTGACGCATCATTCCCAAGGTAAAGACACTGCCAAGCAGCAAACATGGCCGACACTAGCCAGCTCTGCTAGCTTGGAGATGGGGGCCGAAAACCTACTAGTCACTTACTGGCCAGTAGATACCAAGGCCATCAGTGTGCTCCCAGCCCTGAAATCACAGCCACCACTACAATTCAACAGTGACATTGCCAGTTTCATCACTCCTAGAAAAGGTCTACCCGCAACTTCAGCCACGACGTCAGCACCTCTGTAGTAGCCAAAGGCTTACAACAGTGACCTTGGGTCCCAAGAGACAGTTAACTGTATGCTTTGTGTACTGTGTTTAACAAGGTGGGATGTCTACTAAATACTAAGATGATTTCCACATAAAAAGAAGAAATGATGTTTGGCCTATAAATGTATCCGAGTTAAATATGTGTTTGCTTAGAAATTTTTGGCTCAGAAAAGCCAATTCTCTGTGGACCACAAGGCATTTTCACTGTGTACAGGCTACTGCAAAGAGCAGACTGGGAGATGGAGTTAAATCAGAGACACAAGGGGCAGAGTCCCTAGGATTTTTAATCTGTACTAAAAGGTTCATCAAGTTGAAGAGTGACAGGGAAAAAAGGAATGCAGGAAAAAAAAAAAAACTAGGAGAATATAACATATGACAAGTAAAAACAGTTGGAACAAAGGATTACCATTTGGTCTCATACTGACAAGGAGCCTCTGGGAATGACCATACCCTAATTGAGAACTAAAAATAATATGACAGGAAGAATATGTAGCAATTACTAAAAGCACTGCTCCTTCCCTGCTCTGCTCTTACATTTCTGTGGACTTTCGCCATTTCTCTTGTGGGATCCTTCTGTCTACGTTCACCCTAAATAGCGTAGAGTCCTGTGCACTTGGACTTAACCTCCACCTGTGCCCAGACAGTGTCCCAACCCATCCCTGCAGAAACATACCCATCCACCAGCTTCCATTCCTCCCAGTCACCTTTTCATAGCTCCTCCCTGTGTGCCACCATCACCAAACACACAACGTCTAAGCTAAAACACTCAATAATGGTGGGCTGAGAAATAAAGGGTATTAAATGATGCAGAAGGAGACAAGAAAACTATTTTTAATCAAGGCTGGATAATTACCTTTATGACCTACCTCAAAGTGCCAACTTCATTCCAGCCAGAAAAGGCTACAAAGGTTATAGAAAAAGGGAACCCTCTAGACCCAGGAAAGGCAAAGCGCTGGCCCTCACCTTTGAGTCGTAGGCCGACTGTTTGATGACCTCGGGTGCCATCCAGAAAGGGGTGCCCACAAAGGTGTTCCTTTTGATCTGGGTGTCCGTCAGCTGGCCCGCCACACCGAAGTCAGCCAGCTTCACCTCGCCGTGCTCAGACAGCAAGACGTTGGCGGCTGCAAAAGAAAGCCATGGGTGCCTCCAGACATCACATACTACATACTGCTCTGTCTGCCATCATTCGGGGACATGTGTGTGTCTCTCCCCAGCTAGATCATGTGTCCAACAAGAACAGGCACCCAGGGCTATGCGTTTTCTCAGACCCACTCAAAGCCAGCCCAACCCAGGCAGATTGAAGGTGCAGAACAAATTCCCTTGAGAAGTACAGTTTATCTCTACCCCCCTTAAGTATTTTAAAGAAATGAAAAACAAGACGTGCTCTTACCTTTAATATCTCTATGGATTTTTTTCTCTGAATGGAGATAATCAAGTCCTTTCAGTATTTCTCTTAATATAGTAGCGATCTGAGTTTCATCTAAAGGGCCAGGTTCTAACTAAAACAAAAATAAATTATTAAAGTTAAATGTCATATGTAGTTTGAGATAAAAGAGACAGTTTCCATTTTAAACAGACAAGGATAATTAAAATCTAAAAACTTCTTCAATTAGAACAGGCATTTTGCCCAATCAAAATCTATGAAAGGACCCTTTTAAAAGCAAAGAACCAGAGTGGAGGCAGTGAGAAGGCCCCCAGTGGGCCACGCCTGCGGCCTCCAAGATGGCCCATGAGGAAGGGGTCCCTGGGGGGTTGCAGTCCAGAAACAGCCCAGAAACTCACAGTACACTCTAGGACATGGGGCGGCTGGGATCTGCCCTAACATACTCGGTTTCCTTACCAGAAGGCTCATCCCGGGTAACCAAAAGCACGAGTCATTGAAAGGAAAAGGCCTGGGAGCCAACCACTCTCTGAGGCCACCCCTGCACCAGAATTTTCTTAATCTGTATTTTAAAGCTCCCAACTTGGGGGATGCAGCTGAAACAATTCCTAATAATTTGGGATTTGTTATGTATTATAACTATTATTATTTCTATCACTCCTGATGAGGGAATAACTGTCCCAAAAAACTTTTATTCTGAGAAATTCAGAAGAACTGTTACTATTGATTGTATAAAGTTGGAAGGAAGAAGTGGGGGTGCACAGAGCCCCAGTTAAAGGAGAAAAGCCAGGTGGCTGAGCTCAGTTCAGACAGCAAAGGAAGCCCCGTTGCCTGCAGGGCGGGGAGTCCATTGCAACTAAGGCTCACAGGTTATGGCGGCAAGACAGCCTGACACTTCCCGAAGGACCCCTAACTGACTGACTGAGGGGCAGACGTCCAGTGAAGGAGATTCCTTTTTCTTCTGAATGGTGGTCCCCCTTGTTTCCAGACTTGACAGTGAATGCCATCCTAACCCAAATTCACACATTTTAGGCAACAGGAAGACACAACCTGGTGACTTTCGCTAAATTTTAACAGGACTCAGGTTTGTCTGAGAGCAGAACACAGCTGAGATCAAGCCATCCCCTGGGTTTCCCCCACTCGGGACCTAGATGCAAGAGAACATGCTGGTCACTCTAGTTCGACCTCCCATCGCACGCTCAGAGAGTCAAACTGCCTGGGTCTGCGAGGCTGCCGGGAATGTTCCCAAACTCTAAGATATTGTCCAAAAATTACCTCAGACTAAGACAGTATGAGGCACACTTTGTTCCCCCAGAACCTAGTTTTTCCCAAAGTATTTTGACCAAGAGTCTTATTTTCAAGAAATACATATCAAAACTACTATTCCAAAGAACACAATTTGAAAAACCCTTCCTCACATTACGTCTACTGTCTCTGGAAAACACTTTTCTTATCACCTGCTCTTGCTCACAGCAAACCATGTGCAGAGGATGCCTCCCCCCAGGGAGTCCCCACCGAGCAGAGAATCAGTGACCAGCCTTCCCTTCCACCATCAAGTCTCTGAAAGACACTGCCTCCTGTCATTACCGAGGGGAGGGGAGAATAAGAGCGGAGGAAAACTAATTGAAAATCTTCCCCTGGATAATTAAGAGCTGGCTCTGTGATTAATCTGTATGGTTATGCCCTTTTAAATCTGGCCTGAACACCATCCATCATTGATTTATATGCCCACGGGGGACCAGGGGAGAGGGGAGAAAAGAGACTATTTACTTGGGGGTAAATCCTTCCTGGCATCAAAATTCACTACAAAAGGCACTCACAGCTGCTTTCTATCCTGGCCCCCGCAGAGTTCCTCAGTGGGTGAGCCCAGCCTGAGGTAAGTTCTCAGAGTGACATACTATTTACTCTTAGCATTCCCTGTCACTACCGTGTCTACACACTATAACCACGGTGGTCTCTATCATTAAGGGGACTGTGGATTCTTCAAACAGTGGTCTGTAAGACAGAATGCCATGAGAAACATCCAGACTTCACCCCATCTCTGGTGACTCCTACCGTCCCCTCGTCGCCTCCCCCCCACACCCCGTCCTCCCCTTCTTCCTTCAAACTATGGAGGACCAGCCAGGCACACGCCAGCCACCTGGAGACCACACAGCCCACATTCTGCAGCAGCAGGCTGTGGGCATGCGACTCAGTGCTCTCCGAAGGACCATGAGCGAGAGTGCCACATGGCCTTCCGGGGGGGGGGCCTGGAAGCACTGGCAGCTGCAGAGGAAAACGGGCAAACGGGCGAAGACCCGCCGAGGGAAGCCATGAGCTAAAGACGGGAGAGGCCCCGCCAGCACCAGTCCCTGACGCCCCAACGTGGGGGAGGGAAGTCAATTTCTATCCCGTGTGAGACACTGTTTGAAGCTGCCACGACAGCAGCTTGCCTGATAATGAATATGCCACCTCATTTTTAAGAAATCACATGGGTACTCATTTTTAAATTTGTCAAACATCTCTGATCAAGTGACCAATTATGCAGCACAGTTCCTTCGTAATTAGATGCCGAGATTGTCCCTTAGATTCTCTGGCAACACCGACTGATATTTTAATCACCTAAAACCTTTCAGCCTCAGACCCTCAGTGGCTAATCCTCCTCCAACTCCCCCTCCTTTCTCTTCCCCCTGCTTTGCTTTCCTTGTAGAAAGGAACCTTCTAACAAATGATGAAACTGACTGCCCCTCCTCAGAACGCCGTCCCCTGAGAGTGGGGCAGTCTTCTGTTCTGCTTAGGACAACACACCCATGACTAGAGCAGCACCTGACACACAGTAGGCACATGACAAATTTTCTGAACAAAAAATGCTTTCACTCACCAAGCTACAAAAATCTACCACATTGGCCAGGCGCAGTGGCTCACGCCTGTAATCCTAGCACTCTGGGAGGCCGAGGCGGGCGGATTTCTCGAGGTCAGGAG